>ONZH01016245.1:0-35430 GCA_900303285.1 Rhinella marina
GGGAGTAGTAGTGGGGATAGTGGGGGTTGTCATCATTCGCTGGTCCTGACTGTCCTGGTGGGGGGGCCCCTGCATCCCGGAGGAGAATGAATGGAGCGGGGCCCGGCCTGAGCTCAGCTCTCTCCCAGTCTCTTCTCTAGGAGTTCTGGACACAGCTGAGCACAGCCCAGAGGTGGGACCTGCATCTATCAGACATTTATCTCCTGTGGAGACACCAGAATTCTCCATGTTGGGGCCCCTGGAATCCATGTGGTGGGGGGTCTGAGAGAAGAGCCCCTCCAGGCTCAGGAAGTGCGGTTCTGGAGGTGACATCTGGTCTTGTCCCCTGGATTGATTTCCTCTCCTCTTTCATAAAGGCGCCTGCAGTACTAGAAGCCTCCAGCTCCTCCAGTTCTCTCCTCTTCTCCTGAATGACCACCAAGGATGGACAGGAAGGAGATCAGCAGAAGAATATTAGACCTCACCTTGGAGATCATCTCCCTGCTGAGCGGAGAGGTAAACTTTTCTAGATTTCTCTCCTCTTTATTGTATTCTGTAACAAGTCAGACATCGGGAAGGAGAATTCCCATCATAGGAAGTGATAGGAAGAGTCCAGGGTCCTGTAAACGACCTCCAGACCTTCCAAGTGATGGAGAACCTGAAGATCAGCCCCCAATATGGTGAGTGATGTGTCATGTGACCAGTGACCAATAGTCATGTTGTAGGAGCCATGAGAAGGTAAGTAGGCACGTTGTACCCAGGGAGGAAAGGGCCGGAGGAGAGCACATGGCCCCTGAAGGGTTTATTCCCTAAGTGTCTCTCTCCATCCACAGGAGTACACAATAGTGAAGAAGACATCGGGGGACTGTGTGACTCCATCATCCATCTCCAGGAGTCAGGAGGGCGGAGCAGGACCCTCACCCCATCACAGAGCCTCACCCCTGATACGATGAGCAGAAGATCCTAGAACTCACCCACAAGATGATGGAGCTGCTGACTGGAGGGTGACACTGCTGGGAATGCTGGGAAATTCTCCAGTAACAGCACTGGAGGGGTCTGGGTGATGACGGTGTCATTGTGTTGTCAGGTTCCTATAAGGTGTCAGGATGTCACTGTCTATTTCTCCATGGAGGAGTGGGAGTATATAGAAGGACACAAGGATCTGTACAAGGAGGCCATGATGGAGGAGCCCCAGCCTCTTATATCACAAGGTAAGAGCCGTCATGTGCAGTGTATACACGTGTGTGCAGTGACATGTAATGGAGGAGCACCAGCCTTTTATATCACAAGGTAAGAGCCGTCATGTGCAGTGTATACACGTGTGTGCAGTGACATGTAATGGAGGAGCCCCCAGCCTCTTATATCACAAGGTAAGAGCCGTCATGTGCAGTGTATACACGTGTGTGCAGTGACATGTAATGGAGGAGCCCCAGCCTCTTATATCACAGGGTAAGAGCCGTCATGTGCAGTGTATACACGTGTGTGCAGTGATATGTAATGGAGGAGCACCAGCCTCTTATATCACAAGGTAAGAGCCGTCATGTGCAGTGTATACACGTGTGTGCAGTGACATGTAATGGAGGAGCACCAGCCTCTTATATCACAATGTAAGAGCCGTTCATGTGCAGTGTATACACGTGTGTGCAGTGATATGTAATGGAGGAGCCCCAGCCTCTTATATCACAGGGTAAGAGCCGTCATGTGCAGTGTATACACGTGTGTGCAGTGACATGTAATGGAGGAGCCCCAGCCTCTTTATATCACAAGGTAAGAGCCGTCATGTGCAGTGTATACACGTGTGTGCAGTGATATGTAATGGAGGAGCACCAGCCTCTTATATCACAAGGTAAGAGCCGTCATGTGCAGTGTATACACGTGTGTGCAGTGATATGTAATGGAGGAGCACCAGCCTCTTATATCACAAGGTAAGAGCCGCCATTGTGCAGTGTATACACGTGTGTGTCAGTGACATGTAATGGAGGAGCACCAGCCTCTTATATCACAATGTAAGAGCCGTCATGTGCAGTGTATACACGTGTGTGCAGTGATATGTAATGGAGGAGCCCCAGCCTCTTATATCACAGGGTAAGAGCCGTCATGTGCAGTGTATACACGTGTGTGCAGTGACATGTAATGGAGGAGCACCAGCCTCTTATATCACAAGGTAAGAGCCGTCATGTGCAGTGTATACACGTGTGTGCAGTGATATGTAATGGAGGAGCACCAGCCTCTTATATCACAAGGTAAGAGCCGTCATGTGCAGTGTATACACGTGTGGTGCAGTGACATGTAATGGAGGAGCACCAGCCTCTTATATCACAATGTAAGAGCCGTCATGTGCAGTGTATACACGTGTGTGCAGTGACATGTAATGGAGGAGCCCCAGCCTCTTATATCACAAGGTAAGAGCCGTCATGTGCAGTGTATACATGTGTGTGCAGTGACATGTAATGGAGGAGCACCAGCCTCTTATATCACAAGGTAAGAGCCGTCATGTGCAGTGTATACACGTGTGTGCAGTGATATGTAATGGAGGAGCCACCAGCCTCTTATATCACAAGGTAAGAGCCGTCATGTGCAGTGTATACACGTGTGTGTAGTGACATGTAATGGAGGAGCACCAGCCTCTTATATCACAAGGTAAGAGCCGTCATGTGCAGTGTATACACGTGTGTGCAGTGACATGTAATGGAGGAGCACCAGCCTCTTATATCACAAGGTAAGAGCCGTCATGTGCAGTGTATACACGTGTGTGCAGTGATATGTAATGGAGGAGCACCAGCCTCTTATATCACAAGGTAAGAGCCGTCATGTGCAGTGTATACACGTGTGTGCAGTGACATGTAATGGAGGAGCACCAGCCTCTTATATCACAATATAAGAGCCGTCATGTGCAGTGTATACACGTGTGTGCAGTGACATGTAATGGAGGAGCCCCAGCCTCTTATATCACAAGGTAAGAGCCGTCATGTGCAGTGTATACACGTGTGTGCAGTGACATGTAATGGAGGAGCACCAGCCTCTTATATCACAAGGTAAGAGCCGTCATGTGCAGTGTATACACGTGTGTGCAGTGACATGTAATGGAGGAGCACCAGCCTCTTATATCACAAGGTAAGAGCCGTCATGTGCAGTGTATACACGTGTGTGCAGTGACATGTACAGACGCGGTGTGGACAAGGCCTTCCATACTATGGAGCACATTAGCTGAGAGGATGGGTTTATGTTTCCTGTAGTGACCACAACCCAACAGCAGAACATCTGAGGAGATCCGACTATTGATGTCGGTTCTTCCTGATAGTCCTCAGGACAGGTTCCAGTGTCAGGACAGAAATCAATGGGGATAAAGGACAACGCTGTCTTGCCCCGTTTTCTGGGTCAATATTGTGGATGTAATAATACAAATCTATACCTATACGAAGTCCTATAAGTTTCTCGGTGTGGCCCCCATGGATTGGACTTGTTTCCCAGCACCTCCCACAGATGACGATTGGACTGAGATCTGGGAATCTGGAAGTCTTGTTCTTTGTGATGTTCCTTATTCCTGGACAGTTTTTGCAGTGTGGCCAGAAATTATCCTGCTGCAAGATGGCACTACCATTAGGATGCATCACTGCCATGAAGGGTGGTACTTGGTAACATAGTAACATAGTTTATAAGGCCGAAAAAAGCCCTCTGTCCATCCAGTTCTCCTGTTACAAAAAAACCCTGTGAGGTAGAAGACAATTTTGCTCACTTTAGGGGAAAAAAATTCCATCCCGACTCCAATCAGACATCAGAATAACTCCCTGGATCAACGACCCCTCTCTAGTAACTATAACCTGTAATATTATTACCTCCAGAAATACATCCAGGCCCCTCCTGATCTCTTATAGTGAACTTACCATCACCACCTCCTCAGGGAGAGAGTTCCATAGTCTCACTGCTCTTACAGTAAAGAGTCTATAGTCTCACTGCTCTTACCGTAAAGAGTCCATAGTCTCCCTGCTCTTACAGTAAAGAGTCCATAGTCTCACTGCTCTTACCGTAAAGAGTCCATAGTCTCACTGCTCTTACCGTAAAGAGTCCATAGTCTCACTGCTCTTACAGTAAAGAGTCCATAGTCTCACTGCTCTTACTGTAAAGAGTCCATAGTCTCACTGCTCTTACAATAAAGAGTCCATAGTCTCACTGCTCTTACCGTAAAGAGTCCATAGTCTCACTGCTCTTACTGTAAAGAGTACATAGTCTCACTGCTCTTACTGTAAAGAGTCCATAGTCTCACTGCTCTTACCGTAAAGAGTCCATAGTCTCACTGCTCTTACTGTAAAGAGTCCATAGTCTCACTGCTCTTACCGTAAAGAGTCCATAGTCTCACTGCTCTTACCGTAAAGAGTCCATAGTCTCACTGCTCTTACTGTAAAGAGTCCATAGTCTCATGCTCTTACTTAAAGGTCCATAGTCTCACTGCTCTTACTGTAAAGAGTCCATAGTCTCACTGCTCTTACCGTAAAGAGTCCATAGTCTCACTGCTCTTACCGTAAAGAGTCCATAGTCTCACTGCTCTTACTGTAAAGAGTCCATAGTCTCACTGTTCTTACAGTAAAGAGTCCATAGTCTCACTGCTCTTACAGTAAAGAGTCCATAGTCTCACTGCTCTTACAGTAAAGAGTCCATAGTCTCACTGCTCTTACAGTAAAGAGTCCATAGTCTCACTGCTCTTACAGTAAAGAGTTCATAGTCTCACTGCTCTTACAGTAAAGAGTCCATAGTCTCACTGCTCTTATCGTAAAGAGTCCATAGTCTCACTGCTCTTATCGTAAAGAGTCCATAGTCTCACTGCTCTTACAGTAAAGAGTTCATAGTCTCACTGCTCTTACAGTAAAGAGTCCATAGTCTCACTGCTCTTACAGTAAAGAATCCATAGTCTCACTGCTCTTACAGTAAAGAGTCCATAGTCTCACTGCTCTTACAGTAAAGAGTCCATAGTCTCACTGCTCTTACAGTAAAGAGTCCATAGTCTCACTGCTCTTACCGTAGAGAATCCTCTTCTATGTTTGTGTACAAACCTTCTTTCCTCCAGACGCAGAGGATGTCCCCTCGTCACAGTCACAGTCCTGGGGATAAATAGATGATGGGAGAGATCTCTGTACTGACCTCTGATATATTTATACATAGTTATTATATCTCCCCTCAGTCGTCCCTAATTTTGATAATCTTTCTGGGTCCTGTAGTCCACCCATTCCAGTTATTACTTCAGTTGCCCTCCTCTGAACCCTCTCCAGCTCTGCTATGTCTGCCTTGTTCCCAGGAGCCCAGAACTGTACACAGTCCTCCATGTGTGGTCTGACTAGTGATGTGTAAAGTGGCAGGACTATGTTCTCATCACCGCCATCTATGCCCCTTTTGATGCAACCCATTATCTTATTGGCCTTGGCAGCAGCTGTCTGACACTGGTTTCTACAGCTTAGTTTGCTGTTCACTAAAATTCCTAGGTCCTTTTCCATGTCAGAGTTACCTAATATTTTACCATTTAGTATGTACTGGTGACTTGCATTATTACTTCCCATATGCATAACCTTACATTTGTCAGTGTTAAACCTTATCTGCCACTTCTCTGCCCAAGCCTCCAGTCTATCCAGATCCATCTGTAGCAGTATACTGTCGTCTGTAGTATATATACAGTACATTGTCCTCTTGGTATATATACAGTATACTGTCCTCTGTAGTATATATAGTACATTGCCCTCTGTAGTATATATACAGTATACTGTCCTCTGTAGTATGTATACAGTGTACTGTCCCCTGTAGTATATATACAGTATACTGTCCTCTGTAGTATATATACAGTATACTGTCCTCTGTAGTATATATACACTGTATACTGTCCTCTGTAGTATATATACATTATACTGTCCTCTGTAGTATATATACAGTGTACTGTCCTCTTCTGTGTTAATTACTTTACACAGTTTAGTGTCATCTGTAAAAATTGATATTTTTCTGTGCAAGCCTTCTACAAGATCATTATTATATTGAAGAGAATAGAGCCCAATACTGACCCCTGTGGTACCCCACTAGTGACAGTGACCCCTCCAGTACTGACCCCTGTGGTACCCCACTTGTGACAGTGACCCCTCCAGTACTGACCTCTGTGGTACCCCACTTGTGACAGTGACCCCTCCAGTACTGACCTCTGTGGTACCCCACTAGTGACAGTGACCCCTCCAGTACTGACCTCTGTGGTACCCCACTAGTGACAGTGACCCCTCCAGTACTGACCCCTGTGGTACCCCACTAGTGACAGTGACCCAATCTGAGTATGTACCATTAATAACCACCCTCTGTTTTCTATCACTAAGCCAGTTACTTACCCACATGCAGACATTTTCTCCCAGGCCAAGCATTCTCATTTTATATACTAACCTTTTATGTGGTACCGTGTCAAATGCTTTGGAGAAGTCCAGATATACGACATCCATTGAGTCGCCGCGGTCAAGTCTAGAACTTACCTCCTCATAGAAACTGATTAAATTGGTTTGACATGACCGATCCCTCATGAAGCCACGCTGATATGGAGTAATTTGCTTATTTTCATTGAGGTACTCCAAGATAGCATCTCTTAGAAAACCCTCAAACAGTTTACCCACGACAGATGTTAAACTTACCGGCCTATAGTTTCCGGGCTTTGTTTTTGGACCCTTTTTGAATATTGGCACCACATTTGCTATGTGCCAATCCTGTGGAACACTCCCCGTCAGTATAGAGTCCTTAAAATCAGAAATAAGGGTCTGGCGATGACATTACTTAATTCTCTTAGGATGCGTGGGTGTATGCCATCCGGTCCTGGTGATTTGTCTATTTTAATCTTTTTAAGACGCAGCTCTACTTCTTCCTGGGTCAGAGAGGGCACTTTTAATGGGGAATTTACTTTTATATTCTGCATTTCATCTGACAGTTTATTTTCCTCAGTGAATACAGTGGAGAAAAAGATATTTAGTAGCTTTGCTTTCTCCTCATCGCTCTCTGCAACTCCCTCCTCATTACCCTGTAAGGGGCCAACACCTTCAGGTTTATACTTTTTACCATTTATATGGCGTTACATGTTACATCCACATGATGCCAGGAGACAATATTTCAGAAGAACATTGCCCATCACACTGCCCTCTTAAAGGGGTTGTCCAAGTTATTTTTTTTCCTTTGTATGTTTCTAACTAGTCAAATACAACAGCTTTTCCATACACTTTCTGCTTCTAAACTTGCTGGTTTCTCAGATTTCACTCAGGGTCACATGACCTGTGATGTCAGCTTCCCTCCCTGCTAATCTATTCCTGCACCAGCAGATTAGAGAGTACATGAGACGTCACTGGCCACGCCCCCTGCTCTGCCGGCTCCTGCTCTCTGCTCTCTCCCTGGATTCTTTCAGATAAAACATTAACCCCTTTAGCCAGAACACACTGAGGGCTTTACAACAGCAGCTGCAGATGTAAAGAGACACAGGATCTGCCCTCCTCACCCTACAGACACAGAGCTGACACTGGAGGAGATCTGCAAAGTATTGTATTGCACAAGAACAGGTAGGGGGGAGTTCCTGTGTGCATCAGTAGTGTCATTGTACAGCTGGGACTTGTAGTCCTACACAAACAACATGCTGAGTAATCCAGCAGACATGTCAATCAGGGCAGCTCTTGTATTCACTCTCTGTGCAGAGCTGGGGGGGAGGGGCAGAGATTGTTATTACTGCAGGTAAACAAAGGCCAGAAGAGAACCAGGGAAATGAGGAAATAGAGATTTTTTTTTTGCCTAAAACTTGCTGAACTTAGTTATATATTGCTGCCCATCAGATTTACAGTGCTATATATTTATTTTTCATAACTCGAACAACCCCTTTAAGCTTGACTTCTTCCCATAGTGCTGTCTGTCCCCCTTGCACATCCACATGATGTAATGGGATTCTTCAGATCATGTTTATTTTTCCATTGCACCTTTTTTTTTTTTTTTTTTTAAACAATAAATTTTTATTTGTTTTTTCATTTTTTTTCCACAGAAATATAATGAAACTTCAGTACAATGTAGTTACATTAAGCATTTTGAACATGAGAACATCCGGTTGTACAGTATATATATATATTGGAGTGATTACTTATGCAATCAATAATATAGCATAATAACAAAATAACAACAATTTCCCCCCTCCCCCCTTCCCTCTGCATCTCAGCATGATTCTAGAAAAGCATACTTATTTTTCACGAAGTAAAGATTTGCGTTACACCTAGATTATGAGGATGTATAGTGAAGGCTTATTTTTGTCAATAAGTAGTTTACGGTTTGGTCATTCATTTAATAATTTATGCCAAGGGTCGGATGTTGTCAACTTGGCATACCATTCCGTGAAGCGGAAAGATGTAATGGTTAATTTAATGGTTTTTCTCTCCATAAATCCTTCTATATACCTCCTCCATTTTCGAAAAAAGGGTGATGTCAGTTTAGATGGAGAACGTTCGGCTTCTATCCTTTCTAAAGTGAGACATTTGTTTGTGTGTTTTATGACTTCAGATACCGGTGGAGTATTAGGTTTGAGCCAGTATAGTAGTAAACATCTTTTAGCTGCCAAAATAAAGATATGTTCTGCTGTTGTAATTTTGATGTCACTCTTGTTTATGTGGAATAATAGGATTTCCGGATCCAAAGATATTGTCCTGTGACATTTCAGAGTTAAGGTGTTTAATACCGCTTTCCAATAGAGTTGGACTTGAGGGCAGCTCCAGATACCATGTGTAAGATCCGTGTTCCCCCTATCGCATTTGGGACATTGGGTTATTCTATTTGGTATCTTGTTGTCTGTGTTTTTTGGAGTAAAGAATCCATAAATAGCTCTATGTAATATTTTAAATTGAGTTTCTCTCCAAATTTCACTACTAACACTATTTTGTACCGTTTGCCACCCTTCCAACAATTTGTCGGGAAGACTCAGATGCGGGAAATCTTTTAGCCATGCCTTAAATAGGAAAGGGTCTCCTTTTTTGGAACCTACTTCTCTTAGAGAAGCGTATATGTTGGTCAATCTATTGTTCTTAATAGGTGGGTTTATTAGAGTATCGAAGGGGTTTGTTGAAAATTCTCGGCCTAGATCAATTACTCTTGATTTTATGAAGGCCATTAGTTGGTGGAAAGCCAAGAAGTTATGGGATGGAATTTGGTATGTGGATATTAATTCTTTAAAGGTGTGAAACCTGTTTTCCACAGAGTTCCACAAGTGAATGACTTCATTTATTCCCTTAGATTTCCAGGTTAGAAATTGTTTATTAATGTTAAAGGCTGGAAATTCTGGGTGACCCCATAGATTCATCTGTTTGGAGATAGAGAAGGGAAGATTGTACAGTTTCCTAATAGCTTTCCATGACGCGATGGTATCCCTTAATAGGATGCTATGTTTGATGGAATTTGGTAATGCAGCGTATTTAGTATGTAAAAGACTGTTTAGCGACCATGGTTTAGCTAGTTCTGTTTCGATTGGGAGAATTGAATAAACTGACGTGTTATTTATCCAGTCTAGACAGTGTCTTAATAGGCTAGCGATATTGTATAGTCTGAAGTCTGGCATTCCCAAACCACCTCTGTCTTTTTGCCTGGTTAATGACTGTATTGAGATTCTGCTTCTCTTGTTCTGCCATATGAAAGCTCTGAAGGATTTAGATAGTGATTGGACATCAGAGTGTTTTAGTAGGATTGGCAACGTTTGCATGGGGTATAATAGTTTGCTGAAGCTCATCATCTTTATTAGATGGTATCTCCCCATTAGTGATGGACCATGTTTTAAGTTCAGATATAATCTTTTTAATTATTGGTGGGTAGTTAAGGGAGTAGAGGGATTCGGGTGTTTTCTCTATGTGGATGCCTTAGTACTTAACCCCTTCCCGACCGGCGCCGTACATGTACGGGTGCGGCGAGCGTCATGGCCAGCAAGTCTCTGCTGTTTCTAACAGCAGAGACTTGCCGCTTCTTACCTCCGTCTGCGGCGACTTCCTGGGCCTTCTGATGCCGTGATCACACGTGATCACGGCATCAGGATGCGTCTGAACCCGGAAGCCTATGCTTCCGGGTGGTGTACAGACGCCCAGATTGGCCAATCGGGTTGTCTGTACACCATATGAAAACTGTAATCCTCGCTGGTGAGGATTACAGTTTTCAAACTGCAATTCTTATTCTGGCCACTCTGGCCAGGATAAGAAATGAGCAATTCATGGATTTAACTGCATCTAGTAAATCCCTGATTGCTCATAAAGAAAAAAAAACAAAACACAATATATGAGCTCATATTTGAGCTTTAAAATAATCACAAAAAAATTTAAAAAAATGTTAAAAAATATATAAAAAATAAAAAAGATATAAAAGTTCAAATCACCCCCCTTTCCGTATAAGTAAAAAATAAATACCTAAATAACAATAAATATAGATATCATGGGTATCACTGTGACCGAAAACGACGTACTTTTAAAATATATAAAAAAATTCCAATACGGCGAATTGTGTGGCGGAAAAAAGCGTCCAAATGGCGATTCGCCGTTTTTGTCGCTTTTTTTTCTAAAAAAAATTAAATAAAAAGTGATCAAAAAGTCATACACACCCCAGAATGGTATCAATAAAAACTTCAGACCGCCCCGCAAAAAATGAGCCCCCATACAGCTCTGTACACATAAATACCAAAAAGTTATAGGGGTCAAGATATGACAAGGAAAAAAAAAAAAAAAAGGGAAGGGCAACTTTCTAATTATTTTATCACCATCTAAACGCAGGAAAAACTATACATATTAGGTATTGCTGGATTCGTACTGACCAGTAGAATGAAAGTAACCGGTCAGTTTTAATGCACATCGAACGCTGTAAATAAGAAACCCGTAGAACTGTAGCGGAATAGCGGTTTTCTTGCAATTTCACCCCATTTGGAATTTTTTTTCCGCTTCCCACTACACCATATGCAATATTAAATGGTGGCGTTGGAAAGTACAACTTGTCCCGCAAAAAAGAAGCCCTCATACAGCTATGTGAACAGAAAAATAAAACAGTTATGGCTGTTTGAAGGCAGGGAGCGCAAAATGAAAATGCAGAACCGAAAAAACCTCCGGGGGTAGAAAGGGTTTGCTGCGAGGTGCAATTAGTATCGGGAGAGTTTGGATCGGGTATCTTCCTATGGCTTGAGTAGGTGATATATCCAGAAGTTCACTTTTTGATGCATTAACTTTGAACCCTGACATGGAGCCAAACTGTTTTAGTAGATCAAATACCGCTGATAGGCCTCTGCAGGGATTTTCAAGAAATAATAACAAATCATCCGCGAAGAGAGTATGTTTGACTATAGAATTACCAATAGAGATGCCTTGGATTTCATGTGATGTAGATATTGCTCTTGATAAAGGTTCTAGTGCTATATTAAATAAAAGAGGTGATAAGGGGCACCCCTGCCTGGTGCCTTTTTGAAGCATAAAAGCCTGTGATATATGTCCTGGTAATGCGATTCTGGCTAGAGGAGCCCGATATAAAGATGAAATATACGTTCTAAACTGTCCTGAAAACCCCATATTGTCCAAAACCGCATTCAACCATCCCCAGCTCTCATTGTCAAACGCTTTCTCTGCATCAATGGCTAACAGAGCTGGGGATGGATGAAGGGCGGGGCGCACCTTTACCTCGTCCAGCACCGCCAGTACTTTTCGAATGTTCGATACTGCTGATCTGCCCTGGACAAAGCCGACCTGGTTGAAAGATATAAGTCTGGGTAGAAAAACCGCTAGTCTGTCAGCTAGTATTTTCGATAGATATTTTAAATCGGTGTCAATTAATGATATAGGCCGATAGGACGAAGCTCACGTATTGTCTTTACCAGGCTTTGGCAGAACTTTGATATATGCTGTGTTCATGTCAGGTGGAATCGGTTGACCTCTTAAGATCTGATTATAGACATTAGTTAATACCTTTGTTATTTGTGGGGCTAATATTTTGTAGAACTCGTTTGAGAGGCCATCTGGCCCAGGGGCCTTCCCATTGCCGGATTGGCGTATCACCCTCAAAACCTCTCCCGTTGTAATGGGTTGATTAAGAGATGAAAGATCCTCTTTAGATATTTTTGGGAGAGAGAGGGATTATAGCCATGACTCACCCTCTTTGAAGCCCTCTGCCGGTACTGAGTAGAGTGATTTATAAAACTCTCTAAGTATTTCTATTTTTTCATTGGGTTTATGGCATAATATGCTTTGTGCGTTTTTTAAGGATGATATAATAGCAGCTGGTTTTTGGCCTTTCGCCAAAGATGCCAGTAATTTACCTGATTTGTTTCCGTACTTAAAGAGTTTGGCTTCTCTCCTCGTTCCCTCTAACTCTTCCTTTTGACGTAGCCATTTATCATGTTCTAATTTGGCTTCCAACCATTTGTTCTTAGATATTGTTGAGGGGTGTTGTTGAAAATCTGTATATGCAGTCCTGAGAAAATCCGTCAGGTCTTTTAATTTTTTGTGTGTGTTCCTTTTCAGATTTTTGGTATATGCTAGTATGTTCCCTCTCATCACTGCTTTCCCTGCTCGCCATAGTAGTTGAGGTTCATTTTCATTTGAGGGCGCATTAGTGTCCCAATATTCCTCCCACCAATGATTTAGCATTTCTGCAAATTTCTCGTTAGTGGCTAAATCTGAGGGGAACCTCCATAGGAAATCTGTCCCTCTTGGGACAGTATCAGATAGTTGGAGGATTATTGGTGAATGGTCCGATATGACCAAATCACTTATTGCAACTGATGTTACTTTTTTAAGGACCTTTTCTGTGGTCAGAAAGTAATCTAGTCGTGACCACGAGTTGTGTGCAGCAGAGAAGTGGGTATATTCCCTGCCCTCGGGAAAGGAGTGTCTCCATGCGTCATATAAGCCTACTTCCATGGCCATGGCGCTTAAGTGGATCTGGGAGTTATATAGTGACCTAAAGTGTTGCGTCGGTCTTCTGAATGGTTCATTACCGCATTCATGTCTCCTGCCACTATGCGATTTGCTGAGGTGTCAGTTATTAATCTTAGAGATAAATCTTTAAAGAATACTGAGTTTGTGTCATTCGGGCCATATACATTATATATACTTAGTGATTCTGTTGGGGATGATAAGGATATCTGAAACAGCCTTCCCTCTTTATCTTCAGATGAGGACATTACCCTATGGGGAAGATTTTTATGAAGCAGGATAAGAACTCCACCTTTAGAGCCCTGTGGAGGGGATCCCAAAACCCTTCCAACCCATAATTTTTTCATGCGAAAAAAATCACTTGTAGTTAAATGGGCCTCTTGAAGAAGAGCTATATCGGCTTTAAGCCTCTTTAGATGTCTCAGTATCATGATACGTTTATGGGGAGACTTCAACCCCTTCACATTCCATGAAACAATTATAGTCATGTTGTAGAACTACATCGAGATAGTATTGACTTCATGGGTAATATGATGGAAAAGATTAAATTGAACCCTAACTGAGATGCAGAATTAAACCCCCAACCCGCCCAACTAATTAATCTCCTGTGAGGTAGCACTAACTTAAACAGTAACCTAATACACATTGTATAGTCCCATTTCTGGACTTCTCTTCTTCCCAACATGAACCGGCCATAAAATTCTGGTCAAACCTGGAGTAGTGCACATAACTCTCTATGCAAGTTAAGTTGAAGGTAAATAACTATAAGGGAAAAATAAACTATAAGGGAAAAAGCTGCATTGTTATCAGTTAGAGATAGCTCGTTTGGTTCTAATCAACCAAACATTACAGTTATATAGAATAATGTAAGCCTCCTAAAAACAATGACAAATGTCCTTTTAGGTATACTGCACCGGAGCTGGTAATCCGGGACGACCCACGTCATGGTAGTTGGTAATCACGTGGTTTCTTCCTCTGCTCTTTGGGGTCGCTGTCTTTTATTTCTCTGAGTCCCCCTGAGTCGAGTGACGACGTCTTCTGGAGTCAGGTTGAGGAGAGTTTTGCTGTCCGTCGAATATTTGATGTAAGTTATGTCTCGCCTCTTGAACCGATGCGTATGTTTCTGTGGAGCCATCCGGGTGAAATATTCGCAAGGTTGCCGGGTAAATCAATGTGAATCTTATCTGCTGACGATGCAGTTCCGAACAGAGTGGAGAGAATTCTCTTCTTCGCCTTGTTACTTCTGCTGAGAAATCTTCGAAAAGCAAAACTTTGTGGTCACGTAAGAATAATGGGTTGTTTCTTTTCTTGTATGTCCTCAGTAACGCAGTTTTGTCAGAAAAGTCTAGGTAGTGCACAATGATTTGTCTGGGTCTTTGGGCTAGTGCAGGGTAAGGCACTTGAGTTTGCATGTCTCTGCGAATGGCGGGAATTGGTGGGCTGATTCTATGCGCTCTCTCCACTTTGCATATATTCGGTAGTCCCAGTGCTTTGGGTAAGTCATTTTCGCAAAGAGCGACAAGATCTTGTATGGGTATGGTTTCTGGAATACCGACTATCCTTAGATTGTTTCGCCTGGAACGATTTTCCAGGTCTTCAATCTTCTCCCCCATCTTTTTATTTTCATGTAATATCTGTAGGTAGTCGGCCTGTAATTTAGAGTGGTCATCTTCCAGAGAACTTAGCCTGTCTTCCATCTTGTTTATACGGCCTCCTTGCTCAGCAAGTTCTTGTCTTATGTACGTCAAGGACGCTGATACTGTCGTAGTCAGTGATTCTTGAAGGTCGGGAAGAATACGAGCCGCTACCTCAAGCGCAAGTTTTTTGTAATCCACCCTGGGGTCTTCATTCTGGTAAGCACCCTCCATAGAATCTTCATCCTGCAGCAGAGGAGGTGTTTCCTCCGGAGTTGGTATTGGAGGCTGTCTGGCATGGCGTTTGTTGGCGGCGCAGCTTTCCCGCCTCTCTGCTGGGACTTTTGTCTCGTTTGGTTCCCATGGTAGTTAAGTACCGATCCATAAGAATCAGGGTCGGGATAGTTTAGGTAGAGTATACCAGTACCTGAGTTAAATTAGGGCTGGTATGGTGGGATTCAAGTGATTTTCAGAGCTGTGCGGCACGAAGCTCCTTCAGGCTCGACCGTTCATGTCGGCGCCGGAACCGGAAGTCCCATTGCACCTTTTCAGATGCTTAAAGACCCATTGTGGGAATCTCAGCACAGGTGGTGAGGAGCAAAATATTGAAGTGAAGGAGCTAAGAGAAGTGTCTGATCTATAGACAGATCTACAGGAGGCCAAGTATTCATCACTATGTGCTTGTGTCTCCACAGATGGATCCAGGAGGAGAAATCCACCAGAGAGATGTCCCCGTCCTCTGTATTCCCAGGACTGTCCAGAGGAGAAGGTCCCAGAGAACCCTCAGGTAGATGGAGCTGAGCCCTATACACATCTATATAGGGGGGTCATAGATTGTGGGGGTCTCTTATGTGGATCTGTTAGATTTCCCACCTGTCTGCTGTATTGTACTGAATTGTTACAGATGACAAATCAGGGAGAAGATCTGACTGATATTAAAGTGGAGGATGAAGAAGAGAGGATGATGGGCGATCCCCAGTGTAAGAGTGAGGTGGAGGAGGACATTCCAGGAGATGTCACCACAGGTATGGAATCAGGAATGGAGAAAGTGACATCAGATTCTGTCCTTGGTGCCTTCAGGGCAGGAGGAGAATCTGATCACCGGCTGCTGCGCTGCTCTTTGATTGGAGATGTCTCCATCACATCATGAAGTCTTCCCCTTATCCAGCTGACATCTGCCGACCATGTGATTTCCCTCTTTGTTGCCCTGCCCCTTAGATAGAATGTGACAGTTTCTTTAACCCTTAGGATACCAGCGCCGTACATGTACGGCGCTGGAAGCCAGGACAAAAATCTCAGCGCCGTACAGCTACGGCGCTTTGATTGGGCAGGCACAGGAGCTGCACTCGCCCGATCAGCTACAGGGGTCTGGCAGTGGCCGATAGCCGGACCCCTGCTGTATGCACTGGCATTGGTGAAAACACTGATGCCGATGCATTAACCCTCGCACTGCCGCAGTCAGCGCTGACTGCGGCACGTGCAGGTATCCTGTCGGGTTGCGATCACCATCGGGTCCCCGCGCTGCTGTGATGGGGACCCGATGGCAGGGAAGGCAGCCCGATGCCTTGCTTAGGCATATGGCCCTCCTTCCCTTCAGAGTCCTGCCATGTGCCCCGACAGCAGTTTACCACCACATATGGGGTGTTGCCGTATTCAGGAGAAAATGGTTAACAAATTATGGGGTGCTTTTCTCCTGTTACCCCCTTGTGAAAATGAAAAATTTGGGGCTAAAGCAACATTTTGTTGGAAGAAATGAAACTTTTCATTTTCACAGCCAAGTGTTTCCAAATTCCGTAAAACGCTTAGGGGGTCAAAGTGGTCAGTACCCCCCTTAATATATTCTTTGAAGGGTGTAGTTTCCAAAATGGGGTCACTCTTTGAGGGTTTCCACTGTAGCGGTACGTCAGGGCCTCTTAAAATACAAAATGGTGCATAAAAACCATTCTAGCAAAATCTGCCTCCGAAATCCATATGGCGCTCCTTTCCTTCTGACCACTGCCACGTGCCCATAGAGCAGTTTACCACCACATATGGGGTATTTCTGTAAACTGCTGACTCAGAGTAATGGATATTGAGGTTTAGTTTGCTGTTAACCCTTGCTGTGCTGCAAGAAAAAAATTATTAACATGAATAATCTACCAAAAAAGTGAAATTTTGAAATTTCACCTCCATTTTCCTTTAATTCTTGTGGAACACATCAAGGGTTAATAAAGCTTGTAACATCAGCTTTTTATAATTTGTGGGGTGTAGTTTCTAAAATGGGGTAATTTATGGGTGGTTTCCATTACGTAAGCCCCTCAAAATCACTTTATAACTGAATTGGTTCTCAAAAAAACGGTTTGGGAAATTTTGTTGAAAATTTGAAAAATTGCTTCTAAACTTCTAAGCCCTCTAATGTCCTAAAAAAGTAAAATGACATTTATAAATGATGCCAACATAAAGTAGACATATGGGGAATGTTAAGTAATAAATATTTTATGAGGTATCACTTTCTGTTTTAAAAGCAGAGAAATTGAAATTTTGAAAATTGAAAATTTGGGATTTTTTCATAAATAAAGGTGAAAAATATTGACTCAAATTTATGACTGACATGAAGTACAATATGTCACGAGAAAACAATCTCAGAATGGCCTGGATAAGTAAAAGAGTTCTAAAGTTATTACCACATAAAGTGACACATGTCAGATCTGCAAAAATCGGCCTGGGATTTAAGGTGAAAAGTGGCTCAGTACTGAAAGGGTTAAACTCCCTTTATGACTGAACGCCAAAGCAAACAGCAAAAAATAAATACATAAAAATAGCTGAGACTTTTTATGTTCTTTCAAAAAATAAAAAATGATAAAAGCTAAACAATAAATGACATGTAAAGGTTTCCATTGAAAAATCTATCTCACAAAACACAAGTCGGTTTTGGTAGGAGTAGTGAAGCTCTGGGTGACAGGAGGAGATTGTTGACAAGACACAAGTCCTCATACGGCCACAGACAAAAATATAAAACTTTTAGGTCTTGGAAGTAACAATGAAATATGAAAAAATATGTACTGTAATGACTAACGGCCTAGTCATTAAGTGTTTGATATTTGGTTGTTGTGTTTTTTGGCTTCCTTTTGGTGCCCTGTACCCATGTACTATGCCAGGATTAGCTGAGTGGAGCGGGTTCCTGCTTCTGCCTCCTCCACTAAGCTAAGCTAAGAGTCCTGCATGTCCGCTCTTAGCTTAATGGAGCAGGCAGAAGCAGGAGCCCAACTCTGCTTAGCTAATCCTGGCATAGTACATGGGTACAGGGTACCCATGTGCTATGCCAGGAGTTAGTAAACCTCCGGGGGGCACAGGCAGGAGCAGAGGAGCAGCAATATGTGCTCCTCCCCGTACACACTGCTGCTGTGGCCCCATTCATAAAGCCATGAGTCTTTAGCTCGTACTCCGTACACTGCTGCGCGGTCATGTAAATGTAAGTTGTAAGCGCAGAGCGAATGGTGTAATAAAAATACTAAATCCATTAATAAAGTATATTAGAAAAACTATTATTAGCGCATTAGGGACATGTTATTAAAATTTTACTCAAAATTTAAAGGCTATGTACACCTTTGGGGGTGATTTTTTTTTAATTATTGCATTATACTTATTTTGAGCTAAAAATAACTTTTAAAATTGGTCTTTATTAACAGTATGGAATCCTTTTTTTCTGTACAGAGCGGAGATGCTGTACTAGCTGCCTGTGGATTTTGTCTTTTCCATCATCTGGGGAGCAGACAGATTCCTTATCTCTGATCTCTCACATTACAAACATTTATCAAAGCTCAATTCTTATCTTACTGATAAGAATGCGGCTTAAATAAGTGTTTATGACCTCTCAGTAGTTTAGAGATAAGGGTAATTAGATGACGGCACAAAGTGAAAGTACCAGTCACACAGCTAAAAAACAGTGAACCCTTTGTGACTGAACAGCTTGATATTTTTAATAAAGGCCAATTGAAAAAATGATTTTTTAACCAAAAATAAGTTAGATGGAATCATAAGAAAAAATTGACTCCAAAGGTGTATGTAGCCTTTAAGTTACTCTTTTAGTGACATCCAGTGTACCCCCTCCCCCGCTGCTGCTCTCTCACACAAGCTTAGTCCAGGCTGCAGTAAAATAACAGCAGAAGGAATTAGAAGCTGTAATTACACAGTGAACCTGCTGCTGGAGGAAGGAGGATCTCTCACTGCAGAACCAGGGAGACTGCAGCTTGTACTGAGCATCTAATTATGCTACTTAATCATTATTCAAGTCATGCCTCAAGACCTGTTTAATATGTCGGACACTGACTTATAGGATAGCTGCCTTACATCTGGTGGCATCAGAGGCAGAGCTGGTTTATACCATATATCCAGTTACAGCCTAATAGGAATGTTATAGGTTTGTCCGCTCTGAAAAATAATCACAAATTCCATTTTTTATTTTCACAGAGAATTCCAGTAAAAATATTAAGAAAAAAGCTATATTATCACTAAATTATAAAGAAGATGAAGATATCACACAGCGCTCCTCAGGAGAAAACCTCATTATTCTTAATGTATACTCAGGACTTCAAAGTATAGATCTAATATATAATCCCCCTCATCATGAGGAACCTTCTCCTGACCAATTACAGATTGTTACCAAAATTACAGGTCAGAAAGGGGATAAAAGGTCCCAGGGTGGTGAAGATTCTTCAGAAAAATCAAGACTTTCTACACACAGAAGAATTCACCCAGCAGAGCGGACATACTCCTGTTTAGAATGTGGGAAATGCTTTACAAGTAACTTAGATTTTGTTACACATCAGAGAAGTCACACAGGAGAGAAGCCATATTCATGTTCAGAATGTGGGAAATGTTTTACAACAAAATCATATCTTGTTACACATGAGAGAATTCACACAGGAGAAAAGCCATATTCCTGTTCAGAATGTGGGAAATGTTTTACCGATCAATCTAGTTTCGTTAGACATAGGAAAATTCACATAGGAGAAAAGCCATATTCATGTTCAGAATGTGGGAAATGTTATGCAGAAAAATCAGGTCTTGTTAGACATAAGAGAATTCACACAGGGGAGAAGCCATATTCATGTTCAGAATGTGGGAAATGTTATACAGAAAAATTCCGTCTTATTAGACATAAGAAAATTCACACAGGAGTGAAGCTATATTCATGTTCAGAATGTGGGAACTGTTTTACATATAAATCGGATCTTGTTAAACATAAGAGAATTCACACAGGGGAGAATCCATATTCATGTTTAGAATGTGGGAAACGTTTTACAGATAAATCCAGTCTTGTTAGACATAAGAAATGTCACACAGGAGAGAAGCCGTATTCATGTTCAGAATGTGGAAAATGTTATACAAGTAAATTCCATCTTGTTAGACATATGAGAAGTCACACAGATGCAAAGCCATATTCATGTTCGGAATGTGAAAAATGTTTTACTACTAAAGCCAAACTTGACATTCATCAGAGAAGTCACACAGGAGAAAAGCCATATTCATGTTCAGAATGTGGGAAAGATTATGTAGAAAGATCCGGTCTTGCTAGACATAGGAAAGTTCACACAGGGGAAAAGCCATATTCATGTTCAGAATGTGGAAAATGTTTTACGGATAAATCCAGTTTAGTTAGACATGAGAGAATTCACACAGGAGAGAAGTGATGTTGATGTTTTATATGTTGAAAATGCTTTGTGAAAAGGAACTAAAATTCTAAAACTCAACAGATCAGAAGAAACTATATTGTTTTTTAGATATGGGAAATGCAATAAGAGAAAAAAAAAACGTTTTTCATCTTATTCTTATCCTTGCTGTCGTGCAGCTATCTTAGAGCTGAGATTTGGCAATAAAAAATATCTGACAAACTGTAGAAGTCGTAGTTGCACATGACGTACATTGTGTTCTCTCATGGGAAAGTCACATATGACCTGCAACCAAGAGTCTTCTTGGCTCATATTCTACTTCCTCCTCGCACTGTGACCTTCATTGCTCCTACAGACTAACCCTCCTGTGCGGAGACAGTGATATTGGTGACATGATGACTATATCACTGATTTATCTGACCGGGTGATCTGTGATAATTAACCCCATATGTACATTCCTGAGGTTTAATGGTAAACCTATCTAGATACTGGAGCGGAGGGATATATCGGTGGCGGGAATCACTGGTGATGTCACATCTGTTAATTAACCCCTGAATCATACCTCCTCCTTTATTACCTGCAGAACATGAATGGAGGCAGATGCTGAATTCTGTAGGTACAGAAAAAGCTAGCTCAAAAGCTATTTAATGGGCTGTATGGGCTTTTCCCTCATTAATCCTTTGTCAACTAAGCAGGTAAAAGAAGCGGATTCCAGGTGAGGGATTTGAATTCAGAAGCTGTTGCTGTAAACCCACAACATGCGGTCATAGGAGCTCTCAATGGAAGTGAAAGAGACCATCATTAGGCTGAAAAAAAAGAAGAAGAGAGAGTGGAATTGTTAGGAGTGGCCAAATCAACACTTTGGTACATTCTGGTGAGCTCAGGAACTTAAAATGGCCTGGGTGATCACAGAATCTAGAGATGAGCGAATCATCCAAAATTCGCTTTGGTGAATGTTCGACGAATTTATTTGGTCGAATTTTTGTTAAAAAATAATCGTTTTGCGAACATTCCTACATAAATTACGAACATACATTCAGGGTTGTTAAAAGTACGCAATACGTAAGCATTAGCGTACAAAGTGCGTACAAATCATTAGCGTACTCTTGACTTGCGATTGCGTCATACGCACGAGGCTAGGCCGCGGCGTACAGTCTTTAGAGGCAGTCCATATGAGCTAGAAAAGTAAGGTGCTAGCTATCTGGCTAAGTGCATAATTCACTAAAAAACACCATACAATAAGTGAATTGATATAGGACACATTGCAGTACCTGAACGTTGCTGAACCTGTAAAAACATTATTGCTAAAATACAGCAAAGACAATTATGCTAACATTTTAGTGCAATGTCACATTTGCAAGCATAAAAGGCTCAGATATATGTTTGAATCTCTCCTTTTGGCTGCTTGATAATAAAACACTGGAACACAGTCCAAAATTCAGTTGTAATCCACGTGAGGTAATTTTGTAATCCAAACAGGTAACGTGTAATCCACATGCATGATATAAAATAGCAGCAAATAGAGAACGCTTTTTGCAAAGGAGGCCCCTAAATAACCTGAGAAGGGGGGGAAAAGGAAAATAGGTGCACTTAGGCGCAACTGGGAATTTTCTGCAGAATGGGGGGAGTCCTGACAAGCCATGGCCATCTGGGTGAGAGTCAAACAGCAGGCAATACAAACTAAACAAACAAAAAAAGTGCCAACTAGCTCTCACCTGTCAGGTGCAGTTCATGGTGTGGCTCCTATAGGTCCTCTTGAAGTGTCCTTTAAATCAGACAGCTAGTAGTTGGGTTCCTCAGATGAGGGACCTGAAGTCCTCCTCACTCGAGCTGCTACTAAACGACATCAGTGGACGCTCATGCCTCCTGTAGTCCAAGCTCGCTGCCGTGGTGGAACTCCACTGCCCTCTTCTTTCGGAAGTCGGACTTGACTAGGTCCTGGTGGTGGTCACGCTGCAGTCACTTGCGCCTTTACTTTTCTGGATTCTCCTGCCGGGACAGCTGGGGTAAGGACTTCTAGTTGCAGCGGTGGAGGCAAGGTTGCACCCAGGGAAGAAGCCTCAGCTCACCTGGCTACTGCTGGCTTCATTTTCCACGGTAGTTGGTACTGGTGGATCACCGTGGATTGGAATGTAAATGATGACGTTGTCAGCTGACCCAGCTGAAAGGACTGTGATGGTGGTGGTGGTGGCAGTCCAGGTATCAGAGGCTCCGGCTGTGGCTTATCCCTGAAGCGGAGGACGCCATCTGGTGACTCCTGAAGGCAGCGCACGCCTCCTTCGCCTGGTGGTTCCTCCGGCCAAACTTCAGGTGGTGATGTTGGGACCAGGGGCTTAGATAGTAGGGTAACCCTGGTAGCGAAGGGGCCTTTCAGGGATGCCATGGGGGTGTACTCCACCTGATCCCACACATACAGGCTGTGACAGGGTTGGGGCAGGTACGGCCGTTTAACTGACCTATGGCCCACAAAGTACTCCTTTCCATCCTCGTCGTCCACCAGGAAGCCAGAGCCTCGCTCCACCGAAAACCACAGGACAGTTCCCTTTTGGATCTCCAATGTAGGATCTCCCGGCCTAGGATGGATCAGGATGACCCAGTCCTCCACCGCATTTTTGTAGTCCCAGAGGGTCTGCGCATGGGCCGTCACCGATGCTGGCACAATCGGGTTCTGCTGTATGTAAGGTGTTGTTGATCTCCTCCTGGGCAGCGAAGAGGACGCTCCAGCTGCTTCCGCCACACCAGCTGAACCAGTCACCTCACAACAAGCCGCCTCACCAGCCGGCAAGGAGAGTATGGACACTGAAGCCAGTGAGTCTCTCAGGCACAGTTGTGACACCCTGATGTCTGGAGCGGGCAGTGGTTCGGGGAATTCGTCCCCAAACACCATTTCACTCCACTTCGGATGCAGTTCTTGAGCCATGCTTGCTGTACTCTTCAATGTTTAGCGCTGGTCTAAACTGGTTCAGAGGAGGGCGGAGTACTGAGGGAGGTGTCTTCACTCCCTATACGTGCCAATAGTTAGTTCCCGGTGGGCCGGGCTGGTTTTTGCCGCTTCTGAGGGGGGGGGGCGTATGTTCACTTTCCCGCTCTTGAGGGGGCGTATTGTCATTTTCCCACTTCACAAAGAATGCGTACGTTACGTACATATCGTACGTAGCGTTAGCGTTCAAAATTTGTAAGATTCGATACTAATCCACGAAGCGGTGAATAGATTCGCTCATCTCTAACAGAATCCTTTCCATGGTGCAGAAAATCTCCTTCACAATCCACATCAAGAGTGTTCTCCAGGAAGTAGGTTATCAGTATCTAAGTCTACTATAAACAGAAGACTTCTTGAGATTCAATCAAGAGGGTTCATCACAAGGTGCAAACCATCTAAAGAAACCAGCCTAGTTCTGGACCATCATTATCTAGACAGTTTAAACTAGTACTGGGGGGCCAAGTGGCTTTCAGCACTAACTGTCATGTGATGCCCTTTGATGTGTGGGGCTGCACACGCACTGAACTGATAGGATCACCGTGTGTCTACCTTCACCGCCGACAGGTGTGGGTTACTCGCTCAACGTCATTCATCAAAGGAACCCTAATACTGGAGCAGGCTAATTTATTTGGTAAAAGACTTATTTTTCGCTTTATAAGACACACCCGATGATAAGACGCACCCCAGATTTTAAAGTAGGAAAATAAGAAAAAAATATTTTTCACCAGACCTCATATCAGACCCCCCATAAATTTCAGGACATCACATCAGACCTCAGATCAGCCCACTAAGCCCTCATCAGACCTCAGATCAGCCCACTAAGCCCTCATCAGACCTCAGATCAGCCCACTCAGCCCCCATCAGACCTCAAATCAGCCAATCAGGCCCTATATCAGCCCACTGTGCCCCCATATCAGCCCACTCTGCCCCAGCAGACCTCAGATCAGCCCACTGTGCCCCCATCAGACCTCAGATCAGCCCTCTCAGCCCCCATCAGACCTCAGATCAGCCCATCAGACCTCAGATCAGGCCACTGTGCCCCCATCAGACCTCAGATCAGGCCACCAGCCCCATAAGAATAAAATAAAAAAAAACCTCTTACCTCTGCTGCGCCGCGGTTCCGTTCCGGGTCCGGCACTCCTATGTCTTCTCCTGCGGGCGCTGCACTGTCACCTGACTGCGTGCACCGTCAGGTCATAGTGCGCGCACTATGTCCTGACGCTGTACGAGGTCAGGACAGTGCAGCGCCAAGAGGAGAAGACAGAGGAGCGCTGGACCCGGAGTGGAACTGCAGCGCAGGAGGGTGAGTATGTTTCCCCGCTCCCGGCAGCTAATACATACTAGTGAGCGCTTCCATAATGGAAGCGTTCACTTGTATTCGCTTTATAAGACGCATTAGCCATTTTCCCCCTACTTTTGGGGGGGAAAAGTGCATCTTATAAAGCGAAAAATACGGTATTTATTCGCTAAAAGAATCATTTTTCCAACCAAAAACGATGATCAACTAGTGGACAACTCTGCTTTACAAGGTAACTACTCACAAAAAGTTAGGGATATTTCAGGTGAAAGTGATACTATATCATGGAAGTAAGGCATTTAAGTAGAAGTATCAATGGTTATTTCCTGAGGCCCACTAGTCCCTCTTCCGGTGTAGATGCTCCCTAGCCCATGGAAGACAATGGCGCCTGTACCTTGCAGGTCATCTAGCACACAGACCACACTGATGTAAATGGTTTTAAATGGTCTCACATGACACTTGGTGCCTCTCACCTCCCATAAATGTGCCTGGAGTTGTGTGACATTCATCATCCGCTTCTGCATTGCATTATTCACAATCAGGTGATGTGAGATCAGTGTGGGATGTGGCCACAGGACGTCCACTTCTCTGCCTTTCTGTGACTCTTCCAGTCTCTCTGTGTCTCTGTTGCAACCTGCTGATGACTCTCTGTGACGATCTAAGCTCAGTGGCCACTTTCATCTGAGAACATCCTGCTTGAAGCCTCGCAATGATGAATTACTGTTAGATGTTGTCTTGGTCTCATGATGTCAGAATGTGAGCAGCATGATGAGGAGGACTTTTTAAATACCAATTCTAATTGAACCAGGAAATTTATTGGGCAATTCATGGATCAAACACCTGTTGTGAATTTTGCAGTTAAGCTCCAAGTTGTGCAAAAAGCATTGAAACATTGAACAGTTGGACATGTGCATTCAGAAGTTTAGAGAAGGTCACATTATGTTTACCTGTAAAGGGTAGAGGGCATTGTAGGTCCATCCTGAAATATCACCCACAAGCCAAATATCTCTAACTTTTTTTGAGCAGTGTATATTTATGTATCTTAGTATTTGTGAACTTCTAGCCTAACACACACCATCTGAGATTGATGTCTGGCAGAAGCATACAGAAGGGCATGTTTTTTGTCACCTGGAGCATTATGGTTTACATGTCACTGCACACACGTGTATACACTGCACATGACGGCTCTTACCTTGTGATATAAGAGGCTGGTGCTCCTCCATTACATGTCACTGCACACACGTGTATACACTGCACATGACGGCTCTTACCTTGTGATATAAGAGGCTGGTGTTCCTCCATTACATGTCACTGCACACGTGTATACACTGCACATGATGGCTCTTACCTTGTGATATAAGAGGCTGGGGCTCCTCCATTACATATCACTGCACACACGTGTATACACTGCACATGACGGCTCTTACCTTGTGATATAAGAGGCTGGTGCTCCTCCATTACATGTCACTGCACACACGTGTATACACTGCACATGACGGCTCTTACCTTGTGATATAAGAGGCTGGTGCTCCTCCATTACATGTCACTGCACACACGTGTATACACTGCACATGACGGCTCTTACCTTGTGATATAAGAGGCTGGTGCTCCTCCATTACATATCACTGCACACACGTGTATACACTGCACATGACGGCTCTTACCTTGTGATATAAGAGGCTGGGGCTCCTCCATTACATATCACTGCACACACGTGTATACACTGCACATGACGGCTCTTACCTTGTGATATAAGAGGCTGGTGCTCCTCCATTACATGTCACTGCACACACGTGTATACACTGCACATGACGGCTCTTACCTTGTGATATAAGAGGCTGGTGCTCCTCCATTACATATCACTGCACACACGTGTATACACTGCACATGACGACTCTTACCCTGTGATATAAGAGGCTGGTGCTCCTCCATTACATGTCACTCTTGGTTTCCTCCTCCTGTAATCCTTCTCAGAGACAAATGAGAGAAGATCCAAGATAGTGAAGTACTGCAATACTAGGTTCAGCCACAGATATTTATTATACTTACAGGGTATTATATAAAACACACATGTAATAAAACCAGATGTCCTGGCAAGCCTGACCCACGTTTAGCCATGCTTTTTCAAGGGCCTTCAACCTAGTGTTGCAGTACTTTACTATCCTGGCTTTTCTCTCATTTGTCTCTGAGAAGGATTACAGGAGGAGGAAACCAGGAGAGAGAGGCAATGAGGCCATGCAGGATTGATTGTCTGTGTGCTTGTGTAGAAAGGAGGAACTTGGTCTTCCCACCTGCTTTGGATTTCTGGTTCGGGATATCAGAGATCCATCATCTTGTGGGTGAGTTCTAGGATCTTCTGCTCATGTATCAGGGGGTGAGGCTCTGTGATGGGGTGAGGGGTCCTGCTCCGCCCTCCTGACTCCTGGAGATGGATGATGGGAGTCACACAGTCCCCCGATGTCTTCTTCACTATTGTGTACTCCTGTGGATGGAGAGAGACCCTTCAGGGAATAAACCCTTCAGGGGCCAGGTCCCAGGTAGATGCAGGTCCCACCTCTTCAGGAGTAGAGGAGAGAACTAGAAGCTTCTAGTACTTCTAGCATATCTCCCAACCGCCCGGGATCCAATGGGACAGTCTCAGAGTTCAGTGGTATTCCCACGGTCCAGCTACGGTGGAGGTATAACCCGCTCTCAGGCAGTTTCCACAGAAAGCAGAGACAGCTGCCTGTAATGTTATTACAGTAATGATGAGGCAGAGAGTGGTCCGCTCCTGGCTCCATCATTCCTCCCCCCTGTAGAGCTTCACACTGCTGGTCTGTGCAGGGGGCGGGGCCGGCAGTCAGCTGTATTCCTCTTCCTCCACAGACCAGCAGCTGCTGGTGGGGACATATCTGGACATAACTATTGTGAGGGGCACATATCTGGACATAATACTGTGAGGGGGGACATATCTGGGCACAATCTTTGAAGAGGTCACAATGTGGGCATAAATACTTTATGGTGGCATAAAGGGGGAATAATTACTATGTAGAAGCATATAGGGGACTGGGTGAGATTAGGTGTTTAGTTATTGTAGGCAGAGTTAGAGGCGTGGCCTACTGCAGAAAAAAAATGTCCCCCTCTTCTTCTTCTAGGACCTGGGGTGATGTCACTGTCATGTGGTACTTTTTGCTGCTGAGCTACGCCTCCTATATTGACCTCAGTTTTCAGGAATCTATGATCTGCAAACGGTCTTTTTTCTAGAGGAATAGGCAGCCACCTAGCAACAGCTGAAGGGTATAGGTGGCTGCCTCACAAATCCGCCGGGGAAACAGTGAAAGTGAGCGCCGCACTATGCGACGCTCACAGTCACGTGACCCAGTGAGGCAGGACTCGCGCGCAGCGCGGGAACTGCCTCAGAATTTTTCGGAAGGCATGATGGCTTACCATCCCCTAGAATCATAATAATTCATAAATAAGAAAAAACACCAAATAAGTGCTAGAACTAGAACTTTTTTTCTAATCTAGAAGGCTCTTAAAGACAGAGTCCTAAACAGTGTCATATAATAACTTTCTGGCGTTACTTATACGCTCTCATTTTATTATGACTTTTTTTTTTTATAGTGATAGTTTATGAACATAAGTGAAAATGCTCCAAGAAACAGTTGGCTGCAAGCAAAAGGCCGTAATCTCTTTTTAGGAATTAAATCAGAAGTTAATGCTGGTAGGATCCCAGTCAAACACCACTTCCTCTATTATTTCTTCGCATCCGCTGGAGACTGTTGTCCTTGTTTCTGTGTCCTTGTTTGTCCTAGAAGAGACCAAGAACAACCTTAGGACATGATGCTATCACCAGGACCATCTATAGGGTGGGTATAGGGTGGGCGCTGTTGCTAGGTGGCTGCCTATTCCCCTAGAACAAAGACCGTTTGCCGGTCATAGATTCCTGCAAACTGAGGTTTGTTCTTCGGGGAGGCAGCCACCTAGCACCAGCTGAAGGGTAGAGTAGCACACACCTGGTGGTAGCTCTCATGAATTCTAAACGCTCAGTTTCAGAAGGTCGCCAGTAGTGTCTGACAAAAGTTCTGTCCGACGTCCACCTAGCTGACTTTAATATGACTGCCAGCGGGATGCCTTTGGCTGTGGCTCTAGATGCCGCTGCGCCCCTAAGAGAATGAGCTTTAAATATGTTTGTGTCTATTCCGGCTTCAGACATGGCACCCAGAATCCATCCTCTGATGGTATTCGCTGAGGCCTTGCGGAAAGGAGACCTAGATGTTATGAAGAGATTACTTATCTCTTCCCTATAGGGTGCAGAAAGACCAAGCATAGGTTTGGCTCTTCCAAATCCCTAATCAAATGTAATTCAATAGGGGCTTCTCCAAAGTGTGCGGTTTTAGTTCTCCCTTTAAGGGTCAAATGGAAACCAAGAGGTGTTTTGGTTAACCAAGGTTCATTAATATGAAATAAAGTGAGTTCTGCAGTTCTGGCCGCTATGGCCAAGGCTAAGAGGCAAGCCAGTTTTATTCCTGAGTCTCTTAAGCAATCAGTGGAATTTAATGAGCAGCTCAAAAATTGCAAAAGAATTTCTACATCCCACGTCTGGGAATATCTGGGAGTGAAAGGGCATATGGCTGCTGCTCCTTTTAACAAACGCAAGTATGTTTTATTATCTGTCAAGTTTGGAATTATGAGGTTCAGAGCTGAACCCAAAGTCTTGATAGTGTTGGATGCCATGCCATTATGAAATTTATGCGACAAAAATTCCATCGCTGCTTCCAATGTGTTTTGTTGGGTTATATTCGGTTGCCTATTTGAACACCAGAGGGTGAATTCTGCTATAATCTTCCTGTATCTGTTGCGGGTCTTGGGTTTAAGGGAGTGATTGATCAAAACATTAACTTGTTCGGATAAGTTTGGGAAGAGGAACAGTCTAACAGTCAATCAGAGTGGCAATCCACATTAATTGTGGGAGTCGTAAGAGGAGATCTCGGGGACCTTGGAAACAGTCGGTTGTTAGACCCAGGGGACATTTCTGACCCACGATCATGGAGTGAAGAAGTGGGTACCATGGTTTCGAAGGCCACACTGGGTAAATCAGAACCATCTGGTTCACCATGTCCTCTCTGGCCTTTTGTAGGACTTGTAACATTATAGATGGTGGGGGAAAAGCATAGAGGTTGGTCAGGTGACTCCACGAGAATGATAGAGCATCTGCTCTCCATGCTCCCTGAGACCATGTTCTCACAACAAATTTGGGGAGATGGGCTGATGTCACTGACGCAAATAGATCTATCTCTCTCGTCCCGAACATCTGTTCTATTTTGAGAAACAGAAGAGAAACTGTCGCTAAGGACATCTTGTCCCTGGAAAGGGCATCGGCCAGCTCGTTGGAGTGCCCGGGAACATATTGGGCTGATAGGGTCAGGTTGTGATCCTGAGCCCAAGTCCACATTTCTAAAGCCTCCATGCACAGGAGTTTGGACCTTGTCCCTCCCATCCTGTTGACATAGGAGACAGTCGTTCTGTTGTCCATTTGAAGAAGGACTGACTGGTGATGAGACGTAGGGCATACAAGCTTCTGGAGACCCAATTTGGCTGCTCTCAGTTCTAATACGTTTATGTGGAGATTTTTCTCTGGGCCAAGCCATGCATCTGACGACATTTGGTAGGGACTAGAAGAAAACCTGGACGCATTGCAACAAGTTTGCCCACCAGACTGGCCACTCCTCTTAGGGACACTTTTTGAGCCTCTAAGACAAACGAGATTTGATCTGTGAGGCTTGTCCACTTCTCTTCTGGCACATGAAAAGTCAATGTTTCGGTGTTGAGAGAGAAACCCAAAAAGGTTAGTGTTTTTGTAGGACAGAGGATTGATTTCTCTCTGTTTATAGTGAAGCCTGTTTCTGTGAGTAGTGAGAGAAGCTTGTCTCTGAGAGTAGTGAGAGGAGCTTGTCTCTGAGAGTAGTGAGAGAAGCTTGTCTCTGAGAGTAGTGAGAGGAGCTTGTCTCTGAGAGTAGTGAGAGAAGCTTGTCTCTGTGAGTTAGCAACTGGGTCTCTTGTGCATGGAAAACAAGAATATCATCTAGGTAAATCAGACATGTCATGCCTGACAGCCTTATGTGGGAAACTACTGCTTTCATAACCCGCGAAAACGTGTATGGAGCATTTGAGAGGCCAAACACCATCACATTCCAGTGAAAATACTCCCCGTTCCATTGGAACTTCAGAAGGCGACGGTGTTTTGGATTTATGTAAATGGCGTGAAATGCATCCTCAGGTCTACCTTTATCAAGTGCATAAATCTTTTTCTAACAGAAAACGGAGATCTGTTATGTTTTCCATCCGGAAACGTTTTGGCTTTAGGAAGGAGTTTAGAGACCTGACATTGAGAACGGGTCTCACAGAACCATCGGATTTTAGGACTGGAAAGATGTGACTTATCCAGCCTCTTTCTCCTGACACAACAGGAGAGATCTTGCCCGTTTCTAAGGCCAATATAATTATGTAACACCAAATCGTCCTCTTTGACCAAGGTGGAGCGAAAGGCTAGTTGAGCAAATTCTCTGACTTCAGAAGAATCGGAGATAGCCCATCTCTGTGAGAAAAGCTTGTTTGGAAGGGTACGGCCAGCCAGACCTATTCTCAACATCTGTAACTCGCTCCACCACCCTCTTTCTGAGGAGGATGTAGAACGTTTCACAGTTTCTGAGTCCCAGTCCACTTTAGAAACTGACTCAAATGTGCTGACACTAGGGACAGTGTGCGAGAAAAAACTTTCTCTATATGAACCCGGGGTAAATGCCCCCATAGGAGAGTAAGAGGTAAACAGTCCTCTTTTATGTTTTGAAGCAAACGCTTCTCTCTCTCTGTGTCTGAAGCAAACGCTTCTCTGTCTATGCGGGGTGCTGTACCTTTATTAGTGTGAGCTGGGGGATGACCTGACAGCTCTTGGAAAAAACCAGCGGACAGCTTGTCATACCTCAAACGAGGTTTATGAGGTGAAACAGTAACCCCTCTGCCTGACTCAGGACTGGTATGAGGGGAATCCAAGGCTGTGTTTCTCACAGCCTTTCTTTTCCTTATGGGGGTCACTTCATCTTCTGAGGAGTCAGAGCTATGGGGGGACTCCTCTGTTAGTCTTTTCATGGAGGAGGACCTATTAACAGTGGACTGCGCCATGGTCAGTGACGCAGTCACAGAACAAGCGTCCTCCTCCATTGCCGCCAAGAAAAAATTTTGAGGCAGTTCCCGCGCGCAGTCCTGCCTCGCTGGGTCACGTGACTGTGAGCATCGCATAGTGCAGCGCTCACTTTCACTGTTTCCCCGGCGGATTTGGGAGGCAGCCGCCTATACCCTTCAGCTGGTGCTAAGTGGCTGCCTCCTTGAAGAACAAATCACATGACTATGACATATTCACAGGTCCTTCTTGGCCTCTTCTCCTCTCCACTGCTGAGCCCCGCCCCCTATGCTGATCACATGATGCCGACATCATCACAGGTCCTTCACCACCTCTTATCCTCTCCACTGCTGAGCCCCACCCCCCTGCACTGATCACATGACAGTGACATCACCCCAGGTCCTTCAGCTCTGGCAGTGCAGCAGATACTGGGCAGGTCCTGGTCGGTAGTCAGGGCTCTTGTTCTCTCTGGTATCAGCCATTCCTCCAGCCTGCAGGTAAGATGAGCTGTGAGGAGACAGTGTGGTGGAGAGCTCAGACATGTCACCTCTGGAGATTCTCCTCCATTACACACAAGGAATCCTCCGCTCCTCAGCTTAGTATGATGGGGGGAGTAGTAGTGGGGATAGTGGGGGTTGTCATCACTCGCTGACCCCTGACTGTCCTGGTGAGGGGCCCCTGCATCCAGGAGGAGAATGAATGGAGCGGGGGCCCGACATGAGCTCAGCTCTCTCCAGTCTCTTCTCTAGGAGTTCTGGACACAGCTGAGCACAGCCCAGAGGTGACAAGGCTGAAGTTGGTTTCTTATTCACATCATTTTTATTTTTTGTTTTTATTTATGGATTTTGAGGACAACTTATCAACAGTGCAATAAAAAGTTGCAGTGAGCCGTGCTTAATGTAAATCAGTTGAAAGAAGAATAAAAAAAACAAAAGATAGGCACAAAATGGGCATCAAAGTGGGCACAAAGAAAGTGTGATTTAAGGAATTAAATGAATTCGGGCCAGAATCTCCCACTGCCAACATACAAAGGGTGATGCCCCGCATCAGATAGACTGAAGTTCAGCCTGGCCCGAACAGGTTCTGGGCATGAAAACTGGCATCAAAGTGGGCAGACAGGCACTTTTTACTGAGTTGAAGTGACTGATGTGGCCTAATACAGTACCATCACAGTGGATACGATTATACAGATCTCATGTATATGATTATACAGTACCATCACAGTGTAGACGATTATACAGATCTCATGTATACGATTATACAGCACCATCACAGTGTATACGATTATACAGATCTCATGTATACGATTATACAGTACCATCACAGTGTATACGATTATACAGATCTCATGTATATGATTATACAGTACCATCACAGTGTATACGATTATACTGATCTCATGTATATGATTATACAGTACCATCACAGTGTATACGATTATACAGATCTCATGTATATGATTATACAGTACCATCACAGTGTATACGATTATACAGATCTCATGTATATGATTATACAGTACCATCACAGTGTATACGATTATACAGATCTCATGTATACGATTATACAGTACCATCACAGTGTATACGATTATACAGATCTCATGTATATGATTATACAGTACCATCACAGTGTATACGATTATACAGATCTCATGTATATGATTATACAGTACCATCACAGTGTATACGATTATACAGATCTCATGTATATGATTATACAGTACCATCACAGTGTATACGATTATACAGATCTCATGTATATGATTATACAGTACCATCACAGTGTATACGATTATACAGATCTCATGTATATGATTATACAGTACCATCACAGTGTATACGATTATACAGATCTCATGTATATGATTATACAGTACCATCACAGTGTATACGATTATACAGATCTCATGTATACGATTATACAGTACCATCACTGTGTATACGATTATACTGATCTCATGTATATGATTATACAGTACCATCACAGTGTATACGATTATACAGATCTCATGTATACGATTATACAGTACCATCACAGTGTATACGATTATACAGATCTCATGTATATGATTATACAGTACCATCACAGTGTATACGATTATACTGATCTCATGTATATGATTATACAGTACCATCACAGTGTATACGATTATACAGATCTCATGTATATGATTATACAGTACCATCACAGTGTATACGATTATACAGATCTCATGTATACGATTATACAGTACCATCACAGTGTATACGATTATACTGATCTCATGTATATGATTATACAGTACCATCACAGTGTATACGATTATACAGATCTCATGTATATGATTATACAGCACCATCACAGTATATACGATTATACAGATCTCATGTATATGATTATACAGTACCATCACAGTGTATACGATTATACAGATCTCATGTATATGATTATACAGTACCATCACAGTGTATACGATTATACAGATCTCATGTATACGATTATACAGTACCATCACAGTGTATACGATTATACAGATCTCATGTATATGATTATACAGTACCATCACAGTGTATACGATTATACACATCTCATGTATATGATTATACAGTACCATCACAGTGTATACGATTATACAGATCTCATGTATACGATTATACAGTACCATCACAGTGTATACGATTATACACATCTCATGTATATGATTATACAGTACCATCACAGTGTATACGATTATACAGATCTCATGTATACGATTATACAGTACCATCACAGTGTATACGATTATACAGATCTCATGTATACGATTATACAGTACCATCACAGTGTATACGATTATACAGATCTCATGTATATGATTATACAGTACCATCACAGTGTATACGATTATACAGATCTCATGTATACGATTATACAGTACCATCACAGTGTATACGATTATACAGATCTCATGTATATGATTATACAGTACCATCACAGTGTATACGATTATACAGATCTCATGTATTCGATTATACAGTACCATCACAGTGTATACGATTATAAAGATCTCATGTATATGATTATACAGTACCATCACAGTGGATACGATTATACAGATCTCATGTATACTTTCCTTTTTTTTTTTAGGAGCAGACATTGACCTGAAGTGTGAATTTTGAAATCAACAAAATGACAATTGTTGATTTTTTAAATGTATATTTTATACTTTTTAATAAAAGAGATGATCCTTAATGTGGCATCTCACACAACACCCCCATCATGCACCCTTTTAGGAAACTGAGGGAGATACTTTCACACTAGCGTTTCCATTTTCCAGTATTGAGATCTATCATAGGGTCTCAATACCGGAAAAAAAAAATGCATTCTGTTCCGTTCTTGTACCGGAGAGCAGCAGCATGCTGGGGTTTACTTTCCGTCCTGGGATACGGAGCAAAACGGCTCCGTCATGACCCACAATGCAAGTCAATGGGATGGATTCGTTTTCTCTGACACAATAGAAAACTGATACGTCCTCCATTGACTTTCAGTGGAGTTTATGACGGATCCGCCTTGGCGATGTTAAAGATAATACAACCGGATCCATTCATTACGGATGCAGACAGTCGTATTATCAGTAACGGAAGCGTTTTTGCTGAGCCCTGCCGGATCCACAAAAACTCAAGTGTGAAAGTAACCTAACAAAAATAGAAGTAATGATGTTACATAGCGAGCTTCAGTCCCTTCATCAGGCGTACTATAAGAATGGATGAAGAAATATATTAATATATACACAATAAGAGCAGAGACATCGGGGGATGAGAGGACATGTGAAAAACGACGACTATCAAA
>ONZH01016246.1:0-29884 GCA_900303285.1 Rhinella marina
ATAGTACGTCTGAGAGACCGTGACCGAGGTAGGCCCCGCAATCCTCGGTGTGGGCAGTACATGAGCGGCCCCAGGGTCATTCTCGGTCCCAGCCTCCACCAAGTTAACCCAAAGTGCCGTCAGTGAGATATAGTGTCCCTGCCCGGCAGCACTTGTCCACGTGTCCGTGGTTAGGTGGACCTTCTCAGAAACAGCGTTGGTCAAGGCACGGATGATGTTCTGTGACACGTGCTGGTGTAGGGCTGGGACGGCACATCGGGAAAAATAGTGGCGGCTGGGGACCGAATACCGAGGGGCAGCCACCGCCATGAGATTTTGAAAGGCCTTGGTCTCTACCAGCCTATAGGGCAGCATCTCCAGGCTAAGCAATTTGGAGATGTGGACGTTGAGGGCTTGGGCATGTGGGTGGGTGGAACTGTATTTCCTCTTGCGCTCCAGCGTCTGCTGTAAAGACAGCTGAACGCTGTGCTGGGACACATTGGTGGACGCTGTGGAGGATCGTGGAGGCGAAGGTGTGGTTTTCCGGCGGGAGGCGCTCGTGCCGGGGTCCTGGGCAGGGGGTTGACTAGCAGAGGCAGCGAGTGACACAGGGGAAGGAGCAGTGGTGTGACCCGCAGGAGGTGGTGAACGGCCTTGGTTCCATTGAGTGGGGTGTTTAGCACTCATATGCCTGCGCATGCTGGTGGTGGTTAGGCTAGTAGTGGTGGCACCCCTGCTGATCCTGGTGTGGCACAGGTTGCACACCACAGTCCGTCGGTCATCCTCACTTTCTTTAAAGAACCTCCAGACTTGCGAACATCTAGGCTCGCCACGGGAGCTTCACTACGTGAAACAGTTGCTGATGATGCACCAGCTCTGGCCCTGCTTCTCCCTCTGGCCACACCACTGCCTCTTACAACCTGTTCTGGTGCAGCACTCGCCTCCGCCTCAGAAGCACTGTCTTCACTCGACATATCAACCCAGCTTGGGTCAGTCACCTCGTCATCCTCCGATTCCTCAGTCTGCTCCCTCCTCGGAATTTCTCCCCTAACAACAACTTCACCACTGTCTGACAACCGTGTCTCCTCATCGTCCGACACCTCTTTACAAACTTCTTCCACTAAGTCAACATTGTCATCATCATCATCATCACCCACAGACTGCGACAGTTGGTAAACTTGGGCATCGGGAACGAGGTCAGCAGCAACCTGAGAAGTGGTTTGTGACTCTGGGAAGGGTCCAGAAAACAGTTCCTGAGAGTATGCCGGATCGCATTCCAAATTTTCCTGGGAGGGGGCAGACTGGGGGGAACGAGGTTGAGGTGGAGGAGCCATAGGAGTGCTCCCTTGGGTAACGTGGGTGGACTGCGTGGAAGACTGACTGGTGGACAAATTACTTGAAGCATTGTCCGCAATCCACGAGATCAGCTGTTCGCACTGTTGTGGTTTAAACACTCCTCTACCACGTGTCCCTGTAAGTTGAGACACGAAGCTAGGGAGTGTAGCTCTGCGGCGTTCCCCTGCTCCCTCATCAGCGGGTACTGTTTCACCCTGCCCAGGACCAAGGCCTCTGCCCCCTGCAGTAATTGAATGCCCACGCCCACGCCCTCGCCCTCGACCCTTAGGGTTCAACATTTTTTGTATATAGGTGTATGATTAAAAAAAAAAAAAATTAAGTCCGGTAGAATTAAGTGACGTACAGAAAGTGTCACTTGGACAGATTATACGGATTGGAGCGAGTGTGCTGAACTGTGACACACAGAAAGGTTACACGCAGCTGAGTAAAATGGATTTGTATCACTGAGCTAAAACAACTGAAAAATTTTTTTTTTCTTTTATATTTTGTTTTTTTGGGTACGTGACGTGCAGGAACTATGGTAGAACTGACTGACACCCTCTTAACGGTGGCTATTTAGTCTGCGACCCAGACAAATGTCGCACAGAGAGTTTTCTGGATCAAGCTGTAGATGATATTGGTAGCAAATTACTTGGTTGTATTCTGTGACGTACAGAAAGTGTCACCTGGACAGTATATACGGATGGGAGCGAATGTGCTGAACTGTGACACACAGAAAGGTTACACAAAGCTGAGTAAAATGGATTTGTATCACTGAGCTAAAACAACTGAAAAAATAATTTTTTTAAATATTTTTTTTACAATTTTGTTTTTTTGGGAACGTAACGTGCAGGAACTATGGTAGGACTGACTGACACCCTGTTAACGGTGGCTATTTAGTCTGCGACCCAGACAAATGTCGCACAGAGAGTTTTCTGGATCAAGCGGTAGATGATATTGGTAGCAAATGACTTGGTTGCATTGTGTGACGTACAGAAAGTGTCACCTGGACAGTATATACGGATGGGAGCGAATGTGCTGAACTGTGACACACAGAAAGGTTACACAAAGCTGAGTAAAATGGATTTGTATCACTGAGCTAAAACAACTGAAAAAATAATTTTTTTTTATATTTGTTTTTTTATATTTTTTTTACAATTTTGTTTTTTTGGTAACGTAACGTGCAGGAACTATGGTAGGACTGACTGACACCGTGTTAACGGTGGCTATTTAGTCTGCGACCCAGAGAAATGTTGCACAGAGAGTTTTCTGGATCAAGTGGTAGATGATATTGGTAGCAAATGACTTGGTTGTATTGTGTGACGTACAGAAAGTGTCACCTGGACAGTGTATACGGATGGGAGCGAATGTGCTGAACTGTGACACACAGAAAGGTTACACAAAGCTGAGTAAAATGGATTTGTATCACTGAGCTAAAACAACTGAAAAAATATTTTTTTTTTTTATATTTGTTTTTTTATATTTTTTTACAATTTTGTGTTTTTGGGAACGTAACGTGCAGGAACTATGGTAGGACTGACTGACACCCTGTTAACGGTGGCTATTTAGTCTGCGACCCAGACAAATGTCGCACAGAGAGTTTTCTGGATCAAGCGGTAGATGATATTGGTAGCAAATGACTTGGTTGTATTGTGTGACGTACAGAAAGTGTCACCTGGACAGTATATACGGATGGGAGCGAATGTGCTGAACTGTGACACACAGAAAGGTTACACAAAGCTGAGTAAAATGGATTTGTATCACTGAGCTAAAACAACTGAAAAAATATTTTTTTTTTTTTATATTTGTTTTTTTATATTTTCTTTACAATTTTGTTTTTTTGGGAACGTAACGTGCAGGAACTATGGTAGGACTGACTGACACCCTGTTAACGGTGACTATTTAGTCTGCGACCCAGACAAATGTCGCACAGAGAGTTTTCTGGATCAAGCGGTAGATGATATTGGTAGCAAATGACTTGGTTGTATTGTGTGACGTACAGAAAGTGTCACCTGGACAGTATATACGGATCGGAGCTAATGTGCTGAACTGTGACACACAGAAAGGTTACACGCAGCTGAGTAAAATGGATTTGTATCACTGAGCTAAAACAACTGAAAAAATATTTTTTTTTTTAATATTTTGTTTTTTTGGGAACGTGACGTGCAGGAAATATGGTAGAACTGACTGACACCCTGTTAACGGTGGCTATTTAGTCTGCGACCCAGACAAATGTCGCACAGAGAGTTTTCTGGATCAAGCGGTAGATGATATTGGTAGCAAATGACTTGGTTGTATTGTGTGACGTACAGAAAGTGTCACCTGGACAGTATATACGGATCGGAGCTAATGTGCTGAACTGTGACACACAGAAAGGTTACATGCAGCTGAGTAAAATGGATTTGTATCACTGAGCTAAAACAACTGAAAAAATAATTTTTTTTTATATATTTGTTTTTTTATATTTTTTTTACAATTTTGTTTTTTTGGGAACGTAACGTGCAGGAACTATGGTAGGACTGACTGACACCCTGTTAACGGTGGCTATTTAGTCTGCAACCCAGACAAATGTCGCACAGAGAATTTTCTGGATCAAGCGGTAGATGATATTGATAGCAAATGACTTGGTTGTATTGTGTGACGTACAGAAAGTGTCACCTGGACAGTATATATGGATGGGAGCGAATGTGCTGAACTGTGACACACAGTAAGGTTACACAAAGCTGAGTAAAATGGATTTGTATCACTGAGCTAAAACAACTGAAAAAATATTTTTTTTTAATATTTAGTTTTTTATATTTTTTAAAAATTTTGTTTTTTTGGGAACGTAACGTGCAGGAACTATGGTAGGACTGACTGACACCCTATTAACGGTGGCTATTTAGTCTGCGACCCAGACAAATTTCACACAGAGAATTTTCTGGATCAAGCGGTAGATGATATTGGTAGCAAATGACTTGGTTGTATTGTGTGACGTACAGAAAGTGTCACCTGGACAGTATATACGGATGGGAGCGAATGTGCTGAACTGTGACACACAGAAAGGTTACACAAAGCTGAGTAAAATGGATTTGTATCACTGAGCTAAAACAACTGAAAAAATAATTTTTTTTTTTTATATTTTGTTTTTTTGGGAACGTGACGTGCAAGAACTATGGTAGAACTCACTGACACCCTGTTAACGGTGGCTATTTAGTCTGCGACCCAGACAAATGTCGCACAGAGAATTTTCTGGATCAAGCGGTAGATGATATTGGTAGCAAATGACTTGGTTGTATTCTGTGACGTACAGAAAGTGTCACCTGGACAGTATATACGGATGGGAGCTAGTGTGCTGAACTGTGACACACAGAAAGGTTACACGCAGCTGAGTAAAGTGGATTTGTATCACTGAGCTAAAACAACTGAAAAAATAATTTTTTTTTTATATTTTGTTTTTTTGGGAACGTGACGTGCAGGAACTATGGTAGGACTGACTGACACCCTGTTAACGGTGACTATTTAGTCTGCGACCCAGACAAATGTCGCACAGAGAGTTTTCTGGATCAAGCGGTAGATGATATTGGTAGCAAATGACTTGGTTGTATTCTGTGACGTACAGAAAGTGTCACCTGGACAGTAAATACGGATGGGAGCGAATGTGCTGAACTGTGACACACAGAATGGTTCCACAGTGCTGTGTGCAATGGATTTGTATCACTGAGATAGAACAATAAAAAAAAACAGGGTTAGATATGGCGATAGCTGCACTACTAGTGCCAGCCAGCCAAGTGACAAAAAAAAAAAAAATAAAATGTCTTCTAGCCCTTAGAAGGGCTGTTGGGTTCTTTGTGGGTGATCCCTGCCTAACAGACAACTAAATGCAGGCCCTAACACTGTCCCTGAAAGGCAGCAGCTCTATCGCTAACGACGTCCAGACGGCATCTGAGCCGAGCACCGCGGCCAGTCGGTAGTATATTCCAGGGTCACCTGATCAGGCCAGCCAACCCCTGCTATCGACATGTAAGGGCCCCACGTGATGCTGGGTGGTACGCAGAGTCTCCTGGCTTGTGATTGGCTGTGTTTTTAGGCGCCAAAAAAGCACGATGCGGAAGTTGCCATTTCCTCGAGCATGGCGAGATACTCGTCCGAGCAGCGAGCACTTACGAGTACCCTAATACTCGAACGAGCACCAAGCTCGGACGAGTATGCGTGCTCATCTCTATCAAGGACACATAACAAGTTATTGAGATGGTTGTTGGCTTTTGTTTTCATAAATTGTTTGAGATTAGGAAATCACCATTGCATGCTTCTACTTAAATGCCTTACTTTCATGATATATCACAGTAGAGTGAACTTTTTATGGTTTCCATAAATTTCGATCGAAAGACAAATATAAAGACAGTATAATGCATATAAAGACAGTAGCATACATAGAAGAAAAGAAGATCCATAGAAAAGATTAAAGGCAGCTGAGAAGGCACCCCTGATGCCTTCCATAGGCATTGTGCTGCCTTTCATGGAAGTTAGTGTAATACACTTGTACAGTAATTCATTGTAGAGGGTACCAGACCCCAAAAGTTGAAAAAAAAAGATTAGAAAGTGTTTAAGTAATAAAAAAAATTAAAAAAGCGCCCATTTCCTATAATTCAGTTACATAAAAAATTGTAAAAAATAGAAAAAAAAAGTAGACATATTTAAGATCGCTGCATCCGTATAGACTGGCTCTATAAAAATACCACATGATCCACACAGTCAGGTGAACGCCGTAAAAAAAAAAAAAAGAAAAAAGTGCCAAAGCCATTTTTGGTCACGTTCACTCACAAAAAGTCTAATACCAAACGATCAAAAAGTTGTATGTACCCCAAAATGGTGCCAATCAAACTGTCATCTCATCCCGCAAAAAATGAGACCCTAACTAAGACAATCACACAAAAAATAAAAAAAATAATATTGCTCTCAGAAAATAGTAAAACTTAATTTAAAAAAAAATAGACACATTGGGTATTGCCGCATCTGTAACAACCAGCTCTATAAAATTATCACCCCATCAGGTGAATACTGTAAAAATAAATAAAAACTGCGCCAGAATGGTAATTTTTTGTCACCTCACCTTACAAAATGCTTAATATTAAGTGATCAAAAAGTTAAATGTACCCCAAAATGGTACCAATAAAAAACATAACCTCATCTTGCAAAAAATGGTCCCCCACATAAGACAATTGCTCAAAAAATAAAAACCAATAGCACCCATAAACCAGTATATCAAAATCTGCACTGCAAAAACCCATATGGTGCGCCTTCCGTTCTGCCATGTGCCCCTAGAGCAGTTTACCACGATATATGGGGTCTTGCCATATTCATGAGAAAATGGATAACACATTATGGGGTGCTTTTTCTCCTGTTATCCCTTGTGAAAATGAAAAATTTGGGGCTAATACAACATTTTGTTCGAAGAAATTAAACTGTTAATTTTCACAGCCAATTGTTTCTAATTTCCGTAAAATTCTTATGGGGTCAAAGTGCTCAGCACACCCCTAATAATTTTGTTGAGTGTAGTTTCCAAAATGGGGTCACTTTTTGAGGGTTTCCACTGTAGGGGTATGTCAGGGTCTCTTCAAATACAAAATGGTGCCCAAAAATCATTCTAGCAAAATCTGCCTTCAAAATCCATATGGTGTTCCTTTCCTTCTGACCACTGCCATGTGCCCCTACAGCAATTTATCACCACATATGGGGTTAACCCTTGTTGATCAACATGAAAAATCTGAAAAAAAAATATTTTGAAAATTCACCTCCATTTTCCTTCCATTCTTGTGGAACACCTAAAGGGTTAACAAAGTTTGTAACATCAGTTTTGAATAATTTCAGGGGTGTAGTTTTTAAAATGGGGTCATTTATAGGTGGATTCCATTATGTAAGCTCCTCAAAATCACTTTTTAACTTAACTGGTGCTAAAAAAACGTCCTAAAAAAATAAAATTACATTTACAACATGATGTCAACATAAAGTAGACATATGGGGAATGATGGCTGATAACTATTTTATGAGGCATTACTTTCTGTCTTAAAAGTAGAGAAATTCAAATTTAGAAAATTGTTAATTTTTTACAAATTTTGGGTGAATTTGGAATTTTTTCATAAATAAAGGTGAAATATATCAACTCAAATTTACCACTGTCATGAAGTACAATGTGTCACGAGAAAACAATCTCAGAATGGTTTGGATCAGTACTAGAGATAAGCGAGCATACTCGTCCTAGCTTGATACTTGTTCGAGTATTAGGGTACTCGGAAGTGTTCGCTACTCTGACGAGTATCTCACCATGCTCGAGGAAATGGCATCTCCCGCCTTTTGAATTTTTGACGGCTATAAACTCAGCCAATCACAAGCCAGGAGACTCTGCGGTACACCCAGCATCACGTGGGGCCCTTACATGTCGATAGCAGGGGTTGGCTGGCCTGATCAGGTGACCCAGGAAAATACTAGTGACTGCTCGCAGTGCTCGGCTCAGTCGCTGCCTGGATGCCGTTAGGGACAGATCTACAGTGTGATACAGGGAGAGTGTTAGGGTGTTCTACTAGATTTGTGTTAGGCAGGAGTGATTCTAAAAGAACCCAACAGCCCTTGTTAGGGCTACAAGACCCTTTTTTTTATCTGCTTGTGGCTGGGCTTGCTGGCACTAGTAGTGCAGCTACCGCCATATTTGCAGCATTTTGCAGGGAGACTGTAAAAAGTTTGACACACATCCATTTCAAACAGCTAAGTAGGGAATTTTTTTTGTGTTTCATTGAAATAGGCACAGTCTGCAGAAGATTTTTTTCTGTCTAACTGACGTATAGTGGAAGTCACAGTACAAAATCCTTTTGTTTGCTCTCAGTGATACAAATCCATTTCATACAGCTGTGTGGAACCATTCTGTGTGTCACAGTTCAGCTGTCCAGTCACCACAAACCACAATCCGTATTTTCTGTCCAGGTGACCCATACTGTACGTCACGTAATCAAATACGGTCTTTTGCTCTCACTGATACAGCTACATTACAAAAATCTCTGTGCGACATTTGTCTGGGTTGCAATTAAGCAGACCAAGTCTGCCTAATCTAATAGTTTCAGTGTAATTGCTCCATACTGCACGGTACGTAATAAAATACGTAATTTTGCTCTAACTTATCCACCTATATATTAACTTGTTCAGATTGAACAAGTTTGTGGGTTTCAGTACAGCAGGCCTATTTTTTTTTGTATATATAATACACTTATATACAGAAAATGTTGAAACCCAGGGCTAAGGGTCGAGGACGTGGGCGTGGGCATTCATTTACTGCAGGGGGCAGAGGCCGTGGTCCTGGGCAGGGTGAGACAGTACCTGCTGATGAGGGAGCAGGGGAACGCCGCAGAGCTACACTCCCTAGCTTCATGTCTCAACTTACAGGGACACGTGGTAGAGCACTGTTGAAACCACAACAGTGCGAACAGGTGATGTCGTGGATTGCAGACAATGCTTCAAGTAATTTGTCTACCAGTCAGTCTTCCACGCAGTCCACCCTCATTACCCAAGGAAGCACTCCTCTGGCTCCTCCACCTCAACCTCCTTCCCCCCAGTCTGCCCCCTCCCAGGAAAATTTGGAATGCGATCCGGCATACTCTGAGGAGCTGTTTTCTGGACCCTTCCCAGAGTCACAAACCACTTCTCAGGTTGCTGCTGACCTCTTTCCCGATGCCTAAGTTTTCCAACTGTCGCAGTCTGAGGGTGATGATGACATTGTTGACTTAGTGGAAGAAGTGTGTAAAGAGGTGTCAGACAGTGGTGAAGTTGTTGAGAGGGCAGGAAGTCCGAGGGGGGAGCAGACTGAGGAATCGGAGGATGACAAGGTGACTGACCCAAGCTGGGTTGATAAGCCGAGTGAAGACAGTGCTTCTGAGGTGGAGGCGAGTGCTGCACCAGAACAGGTTGGAAGAGGCAGTGGTGTGGCCAGAGGGAGAAGCAGGGCCAGAGCTGGTGCATCAGCAGCAACTGTTTCACGTAGTGAAGCTCCCGTGGCGAGGCCTAGATGTTCGCAAGTCTGGAGGTTCTTTAAAGAAATTGAGGATGACCGACGGACTGTGGTGTGCAACCTGTGCCACACCAGGATCAGCAGGGGTGCCACCACTACTAGCCTAACCACTACCAGCATGCGCAGGCATATGAGTGCTAAACACCCCACTCAATGGAACCAAGGCCGTTCACCTCCTGCGGGTCATACCACTGCTCCTTCCCCTGTGTCACTCGCTGCCTCTGCTAGTCAACCCCCTGCCCAGGACCCCGGCACGTGCGCCTCCCGCCGGAAAACCACACCTTCGCCTCCACGATCCTCCACATCGTCCATCAATGTGTCCCTGTGCAGCGTTCAGCTGTCTTTACAGCAGACGCTGGAGCGCAAGAGGAAATACAGTTCCACCCACCCACATGCCCAAGCCCTCAATGTCCACATCTCCAAATTGCTGAGCCTGGAGATGCTGCCCTATAGGCTGGTAGAGACCGAGGCCTTTCGCAATCTCATGGCGGTGGCTGCCCCTCGGTATTCGGTCCCCAGCCGCCACTATTTTTCCCGATGTGCCGTCCCAGCCCTACACCAGCACGTGTCACAGAACATCATCCGTGCCCTGACCAACGCTGTTTCTGAGAAGGTCCACCTAACCACGGACACGTGGACAAGTGTTGCCGGGCAGGGACACAATATATCACTGATGGCACATTGGGTTAACTTGCAGGGCCTATCTTGGTCACGGTCTCTCAGACCTACTATGCCTCCTCCTCCGACCCCTCTTCCTCCTCCACCTCCTCCTCGGAATTACCATCCGTGGGCACGGCGCCTTCAGTCGGTAGCTCTAGGCGCAGCAGCAGTGCTGTGGGTAAGCGCCAGCAGGCGGTGCTCAAACTGCTGAGCTTAGGTGACAAAAGGCACACCGCCCAAGAGCTGTTACAGGGCATCACGGCGCAGACCGATGTGTGGCTGGCACCGCTGAACCTCAAGCCAGGCATGGTTGTGTGTGACAACGGGCGTAACCTGGTGGCGGCTCTGCAACTCGGCAGACTGACACATGTGCCATGCCTGGCCCACATTTTCAATCTCATAGTTCAGCGGTTCCTCAAGACATACCCCAATCTGTCTGATTTGCTCACCAAGGTGCGCCGCATCTGTGCGCATTTCCGCAAGTCGACCACAGATGCTGCCACTCTCAGGGCAGCGCCGCCTACAACTGCCCGCTCACCGACTGTTGTGCGACATGCCCACAAGATGAAATTCAACATTAAACATGTTATCCAGAGTTTAACAGCAGCACAGAGTGATTGTAGACTGCCAGATGTCAACTTCCACCAGAACTGGTAGTCAGGTCAGTCAGCTTCTTTAAGTCTACAATGAGGAGTGGACGTGGATGTCTGATATCTGCCAGGTGTTGAGCAACTTTGAGGAGTCAACACAGATGGTCAGCGGCGATGCCGCCATTATCAGCCTCACCATCCCGCTGCTTTACCTGTTGAAAAATTCACTGCTCAGCATGAAGTCGGAAGCTTTGCGCTTGTCACAAGAGACGGTGGAGGAAGATACATCGCTTGATAGCCAGAGCACCCTCCGGTCTGTTTCTCAGCGCGTATCGGAGGAGGGGGATGAGGATGAGGAGGAAGAGGAGGAGAATGTCGGCGAGACAGAAGAGGGTACCAATGCTCAGTCCTTCTTAACTCTTGAGCGTGTGTGGGCTGAAGAGGAGGAGGAGGAAATGGAGAGTTAGGCCAGTGAGGAGAGGGAATTCTTGCGTGTTGGGACTCCGTCGCACATGGCAGACTTCATGTTAGGCTGCCTATCCCGTGACCCTCGCGTTAGAAGAAATTTTTCAAACACCGATTACTGGGTGTTCACTCTCCTGGACCCACGGTACAAGCAGAACCTTTCCACTCTCATCCCTGTAGAGGAAAGGAGTATGAGAGTGAATCAATATCAACAGGCCCTAGTGCACAAGCTGAAACAATCCTTCCCATCTGACGCAGCTAGCGGCAGAGGGCGTGGTTCTGTGGGCCAAGTAGCGGGGGAGAGGAGGCGAGCAGGCTGCTTGTCCAGCACTGGTAGGGGAATGCTCTCCAAGGCCTTTGCCAGTTTTATGTCACCCCAGCAAGACACTGTCACCTGTCCCCAGTCTCGGCAGAGTAGGGGTGAGCTTTACAGAAAGATGGTGAGGGAGTACCTAGCTGACCATACCAACGTCCGGACCGATCACTCTGCTCCATACAACTACTGGGTTTCAAAGCTGGGCACGTTGCCTGAGCTGGGCACGTGGCCTGTACGCCTTGGAGGTGCTGGCCTGCCCTGCCGCTAGCGTGTTATCAGAGCTGGTATTCAGTGCAGCTGGTGGCATCATCACCGATAAGCGTACACGCCTGTCAACTGACAGCGCTGACAGGCTGACGCTTATTAAAATGAACAAAGCCTGGATTTCACCGGAATTCAAATCTCCTCCGGGGGAAAGCAGCTAAAGATTAACATTACTTATGTATCCTATTCCTCTTCTCTACTCCTCCTCCTCCTTGTCGTCTTTGCGTAACGCTGACCCAAGACGCAATTTTTTAGAGGGCCAACTGGCACTCTTTTACGACAATTTTTCCGGAGGGCCCCCTACAGGCCCTCTCTCCAAACAATTTTTCCGGAGGTCCACCTACAGGCCCTCTCTCTAAACGATTTTTCCGGAGTGCCACCTACAGGCCCTCTCTCCAAACAATTTACCCGGATAGGGGACGTATTAGATTTTGAACTGATTTTTTTTGGTTGTTCTTTTAATTGGCTCCTGACCTGTGATAGGCAGAGCATGGACACGTCCCCTTAGCTGCAGTAGAAAAGACACTCCCCTGGCCAGAGCAAGCTCTTTTTCCTTTTCCGTGTTCGAAAAATCCATGAAATATATGGTCCCAAGATAGGGGACGTATACGATTTTAAACTGAGAAGAATCGATACCACACATGCCCCACTAGTTCAAGCTCAATGTTGACAGCCGTACCAGTTGATGCCAAATTTTTAAGTGGGGGTTCCACCACTACCAGCCTAACCACCACCAGCATGCACAGGTATACGAGTGCTAAACACTATGGAACCAAGGCCATCCGTTCCCCTCATGCGGGTCCCACCACTGCTCCTTCCCCTGTGTCACTTGCTGCCTCTGCGAGTCAACCCCCAGCCCAGGACCCCGGCACGAGCACCTCCCACTGGAAAACCACCCCTTTGCCTCCATGATCCTCCACACTGTCCACCAATGTGTCCCTGCGCAACATTCAGCTGTCATTACAGCAGACGTTGGAGCGCAAGCAGAAAAAAAGTTCAGCCCACCTACATGCACAAGCCCTCAACGTCCACATACAGGGCCATGCTAAATTTTTAATGTGCTCTACCTGCTACCGTCGTGTAGCTCGGTCAATGTGTAGTCGTAGCCATACAGGGCCACGCTAAATTTTTCCTGTGCTCTACCTGCTACCGTTGTGTAGGTCGGTCAATGTGTAGTCACAGCCATACAGGGCCACGCTAAATTTTTCCTGTGCTCTACCTGCTACCGTCGTGTAGCTCGGTCACTCTGACCCTGGGGCCGCTCATGTACTGCCCACTTGGAGGATTGCGGGGCCTACCTCGGTCACGGTTTCTCAGACTTACTATGCCTCTTCCTCCAACCCCTTCTCCTCCTCCTTCGAATTACCATCCGTGCTTCACCTCCTGCTACCTCAGTCTAACTCGGTCACTCCGTTGTCACCGCCATGCTGCGTCAGGCTAAATTTTTGGGTGGCTCACCTGCTACCTCATCTAACTTGGTCACTTGTTGGTGTCACCGCCATGCTGTGTCAGGCTTATGCCTGCATCGTGTGGCTGGGGATAGGAGAGCAGTGCCAGCATGGGCATGGGTGATGGACCTTTGTTGCACCTAGTTGGGTGCTTTACTAACATGTGATGGGCATGTGCCTTGCCCAGCTTGGTGTGGGTCAGCACAATTGTCTTGAGGGTAACCACCAGGCTGTTGCAGGAGTATTTGGGGTAATGGTGGGATTAGGCAGCCTCAGAGGCATCCATGCATGCTGCCCCTGCTGTTTCTTGTCCATTTGTCCATTTCCGAGGTGTTTCCATCATTTTCTGATGTTTCCAGGTTTTCACCCAGCCTTCCCTAGGCAGATCCTTGGTCCCCTGCAAAAAATGCTTGAGTCTCCCATTGACTTCAATGGGGTTCGTTACTCGAAACGAGCACCCGAGCATCCGGAAAAGTTTGTCTCGAATAACGAGCATCCGAGCATTTTACTGCTCGCTCATCTCTAATAAGTACCCCTAGTGGTAGAGAATGGGGTATATATCCCAGGCTTGGCTAGGCTAACCATATACAACAGTAGCTTTAGCATGTTTAACAAACACAGCTACTAATAAACACATATAAATGTGATCTACTGTAAATGATCACATTCACTTATACTGAAACTAATAGTGCACCCCTCCTAGATTACTTCTAATAATGCACAATGTACTATTGCTGCAGCAATGCTATAAATAAATTCAACTGCTGGGGTCCAGTTACTGTGAAGGTTTGCACACTTTTAGAGACTGTTGCTGCACTTCAATAATATGAACATAGCAAATTTATCTAAGCAACAGTTCCCTCCTTAGCTTCTCAATAGCAGACCAAGTCCCATCAACGTCTACTTACTCTTTTTTTGCAGTAAAACTGTTCTTACACCAGGATCCATTTTGGGGTAGCAGTGTTCATGCTCCTGTCAGGTGGTCCAGGGTACTATGGGCAACTCTTATAACTCTGGGGAATCAATGATGCTCCACTAGGACTATGCCTTCTCCTTTTAGGCTCTGCTGGGCTGTCAGGACCCTCATTCTTTGCCCCTTGCATGTGCTTCTCACGGTTGAACTCTTTTCCTGCACTTTACAGACATGGAGCCACCATTAGCTAAGTTCTGTCTTTCTTCCTCCAGCTTGGGATCCTCCATCAAACACTTGCCCAGCTCATCCATCCTTCTCCTCCTCTCCTAGATTGCAAGGGCATAAAGAAACAAGTGGTGGTTAGAGCTGTAGATGGGTATACCTCAGGAAAAGTGCTGATGCCTTAAGTTGTAAATCCCTGTTTAGCATTAGTAGAAGTATGCATTGCACACAATGCTTCCCCAGTAGGGGTTACATACACAATAGAGCAGATATGTTAATCTAATAGCATAAAAATGCACTAAATATATCACAGTGAATGATGCTAGATGATAAACTTGGTTCATAGCTAGATGTCATGGCCTAATTCTATACCAACTATTTGTTTTCTTACTTTGAGAAAAAATACACCAAATGTTGCATATTAGGTTACGCACCTTTTCCATAAAGCCTCACTTCATTTCTGGTATATCACACCCTCCTATTGAGTTAGATAATTTCTCAACAACTGGCAAAACTATGCCAGACAGACTGTGAAGATTTTCAACAAATATTGTCATCATTTACAAAAGTGTCTAGGTGCATTGATATTAGTAAGTGTGGTCCAGGATGTACAGAGATTTCTAAAGCTCTCAGATATGTATAGTTAGTTACATTTGGGGACCCATCTTTAATTGGTTTAGGTTATGTTCACATCTGCTTCAGAAATTCTGTTCATTTTCCCGCCAAAGCTTGATAATAATGAAAATGGGTTTCTTTCAATGCCATCAGTATCTGTTATGTTTTAGATCTGGTACTATGTCATAATTTTTATTTAGAATGGAAACCAGGATGCAGATGTGCACAGAGCCTTAGTGATTCTTATTAATCTGATTTATATCTGGGAGCATTGGGATTTTATTACTATACTTGAACAACAGAGTCAACAAACGTCTAAGAAAAACGTAGTTCAATGCTACTAGTTCAGATTCAAGTGAGCCTGAAATACATTTACAGAATCATGCAACAGTCCATCTATACCTGACATATTTTAAAGAAGATATTCTTGATTAAAAAGGTTTGTATCTTTGGTATAAACAACAATGCTCTCGCCCATTATATTGCAGACCCAGTCATTTATTATATGTATATCATATGGATGAATTATGTATTGCAACCAGTTTTTAAAGAGGACCTTTTACCACTCCTGACATGCCTGTTTTAATAGCTCCATGCATTCCCCATGTACTAACAAGTCTGGAACATCTATTCTTATGTCTTTATGTTGTGCCATTCCTTTATTATTTCTACTAGAAGTTATGAATGAATTGCTATTAGCCTTCAGTAAGGGAACAGAGGGGAGGTAACAAGTTGGGGGTGTGTATCTGCATAGTCTGAACATGGCAGCACTGATTGGCTATAGTCAGTCTGTGCAGGTACACACCCCCAACTGGTTACCTCCCCTCTGTTCCTTTACTGGAGGCAAATAGCAATTCATTCATAACTTCTAGTGCAAATAATAAAGGAATGGCACAACATAGAGCCATAAGAATAGATGTTCCAGAATTGTTATTACATGGGGAATGCATGAAGCTATTAAAACAGGCGTGTCAGGAGTGGTGAAAGGTCCTCTTTAAGGCTGCCATGTTGAAAGCAGAAAAAATTAAGAAGTATAAAGATTTGAGTGGCTCTGATAAGGGCAAGATTGTCATGACTGTACAACTGAGTCAGAGCATCTTCAAAATGACAGATCTTTTGGGTTGTTCCAAGTATGCAGTGATTAAATCAGTAAAAACTGCAATTTTCTGTGGATGCAGCAACAAGCAATTCTGTTCTGACCAATGTCCTCCATGACTTGCTTACAAGAAACAGGATGGACACCGGTATTTGCACCTGTAAAGGCGAGTCGGCGGCCTCCCATTAGTGAGCAGGAGCGAGGACCTGTTGTCAGACGCGGCCGGCTTCCTCGTCTCCATGACGACAAGGGACGGGGAGGACCCAGCCACGCACACCTCCTCAGCGTGGCCTGCGTCCTCCATCTCCTAGACAATGAGCAGGGGAGGAACTGAGCGCCAACGTTAATGAGTCGGCGCTCAGGTGTGTTGCTATTTCTGATGTGGGTCACGTGACACTGGCCACGTCACGTGATCCATTAACCTGGCCTATTTAAACAAGCAACCTGCTGGCCATAGCTGTCCATAGGTTGCCTGTGATTGGTGTTTATTACCTCACTAGCGTTCCTTTGTATGCAGTGATCCTTTTTTTATTGACCTCAGCTTGTTCTAAGACTTCAACTTCATGATACCCCTTTGTTTTGACGTGACCTCCTGGCTCTTGAACGCGGCTTCATCTGATTCCGGTTTTTGCCTACGTATGGATTTATTGACTTCTCGGTTTCTGACCCCGTCTGGTATTGAGTATCTGTGTTGTCTGTCTTAGTCTGTTGTTTTCTCCCTTCGTCACCCCTCCCTGTAAGGCCCTGCACTTACATAAGCTAGCGACCGCCATCCAGTTGCGCGCCGTCAGTTAGGATGTACTCAGGGCTGCACTATTCCCTACCTGTTACGTGACAGCACTACTTTGCTCCCACACCCAAAGCATTACTCTTCTAATATGGCATCTGGGGTAAGCAGCTCTCCCAATATCATAACAGCCACTTCCCTAACACTAGTCCCCCAGCTGTTGCTTTCCCCTTTTAACAAACGCAAGATTACGGTAGTTAAATGAAAACATCAGAGCACTCTTGACTCTGACTCAACTGTCATTAGATCAAAGTAGGGCTAGTTAACCAGAGACCACACCTCCTTTTGCACAAACTAAAGAGAGAAACCTCACACTCCTTACAGAACAACCAATGAACCAGATAGGTGTTCATGTGCTATTGCTAGAGAAGAGCAAATTTATGAAAAGTTTGATTTGGCTGATTCGCCGAATTTTACAAAAAAAATTGCTTTGTGAATAATTACTTTGTCATGAGGCACATTGTTTTGTAAGTAGAGGTTGCAATGACAGAGAGCCATGATAGCGCTGCACCCCATCACTGTACCCCTCAGATGGCGCGTTCATACATGATCGCAGCATCTGAGTTTTAAAACAATGTAAAATTAACATTAAAAAAAAAATCAAACTTACCGCCTCATACGTCAACACGCGTGGGATTTCGGCCAAGATCTTTAATCAAGATGGCGGCTGTCAGCCCATCGCGAACAAATGTAGGAGGCAAGTATGAATTTTTTAGTTCTTTACACTATTTTACGTTAAATCGATTTACTAACACGAAGCACAAGGAAATTCGGCTTTGAGGCAAATCAAATTTATCCTGAAATTCGGATTGAATTCTACTTCGTGGGATTCGATTCGCTCATCTCTAGCTATTGCCTATGCTGACCCTTGCCTACCAGGAAACACTATGAGAAGAAACTCAGGACAATGCTTTGCTGGGAAACCTTGGCTCCTGGTATTCATTTGACTGCTACTTTGAAATGTACCACCTATCTAAATATTATTTCAAACAATGCTACTCTAGAAGTAGTAAAATCTAGTACTGTTGCTATGATTCATTTTTGTTTTGGTAACTGCACAGTAATCCATTACCAATTGACATTCCCCTCTTCTGTCACTATTCTCTACAATGTACTGTATTCTGAATGTGCCGCCAGCTCATTTTGTCCAGTTGTTACACCTATGCCTCTATCATGTGTCAGTCATTTCACTGTTTTCCCATTCATTTAGCTATCCATGATTCTTCACTGCTCTGTAACCCCTCCCTAACCTCCGTCTTCCATGCTACCTGTGTGTTTAGTCTGGCCAACAATCTAAGATTACAGAGGTTTTCCAAGGTTTTATTTACTGACGATCTATCTTCTTGATAGTTCATCAGTATCTTCTCTCTGTATTCCCTAGGCTGAGTGATGACACGTTAATGTGTCACATGGCCTAGGAGTGGCTCAGCCCCATTCAAGTGAATGGGGGTGAGCTGTGATAACAAGCACAGCAGCTATACAATGTACAGCACTGTGCTTGGTAAGGTGCGAGAAGTAGCTCAAAATAGCTGATCAGCGGGCATCTGACTGTCAACGATCAGATACTGATGACCTATCCGCAGTAGAGATAAGTGACATTTTTTAAAATTTGATTTGATCGCTTCGCCAGATTTCCCAAAAATGTTTCTTAGATCTGAATTCATTCACAAAGTGCCTTAAATCAGGTCTTGTTTTTATTTTTCCCCAGAGAGATGTTTTATGGATATTTAATCCTTTTGCCCACTGTGATCCACTCATATTGAAAAGTTAAAACATAACTTTTATTGTAATTTTATAAGTAACCTACAATGAAGAAAATTGGTTTAAAACTATCAGCTGACTAATTGTGTCAAAGATTTGTAAGTCCAAAAGGTAAATCTTTTTCCCCTGACGAAGCCGCATTGTAGCGGCGAAACATGTCAGGAGGGTTTTTAGGCTAGCTGACTTATTGTCAAGATATGGTGTGGAGGATAAGGGAGAGTTCTGGTAAGGCAGGAACAGTCTGTCAAATACCTGCTGTATGACACTGAATACAGGGAGACAGCTCTTCAGGCAGTGATATTGGTATCTGCGCATAGTAAGGCCACGTGTCTGCTACAAACAGAAAAAGCAGAACGCTGCTGGCAGAGAAGTATAGGAGCAATAACTCAGTGCGGTGAATAAGCTCTTCATACCAGGGTCACTGTCTGATACAGGGACGGTATCCGACTCATAGGACAGCCGAATCCATCAGTGGTAGAACAGCTAACAATGCTACCATTAGACACATGAGCCAAAACTGATATTATTTTAAAAGATTCAGTAAAGAAACATATTAGTAGATATGGAGCTACCACAAATTCCTAGCCTGTTACAAACCTGAGCACCACACTACAATATCCGTTTTGGAATCTTTTACACAGTTAGTCAGCTGATAGTTTTAAACCGATTTTCTTCATTGTAGTTTAAATCAGGTCTATCCTGGCCTGCAGTTAAACTGGTGTACATCACTGTGCACTGCAGCAACATGCAAAGCTAGTCCTTTCTGGAAGAGAACAGTTACTGTGCATCTGAATAATAGGCAGATCACATATATGGATGCACATATGATCGTGCAGGCCATCAACATTCCTAGCTAACCGCTAGCTAAACAAAAACAAAGCATACAGCATCCATCAGTTAAGCAAAAAAAAAAAAAGTGCGCACCTGCAGGTTTCCCAATGACTCATCAGTGGAACAAAATAAGGACATGGAAGGGTGTCAGCAGTAAGGCTGTGTTCCAATCACTGTTTATCTTTCTGCTCTGATCCATCTGAGGATCAGCCCAAAAAAAGCAGATCCTGTAGTTTTTGCATCTGCTTTCATGCTATCAGTAGTTGGTCAGCATTTGATTATTAAGTATTGGTAAGACAAAAACAGGACAGGAGTGGGTCCAAAACAAAGGAAACATGTGATGGAAATATTTTCATGTCTTCTGTGTTTTGGACACACTCTTGCTTTTGGCTTCCAAATCATGACCAAATCCTTATGACAAATACTGACTTCAATTTGCATGAGTTTTGGCCATTTGCCTCTGAAATTCATATGGTAAAGAAGGCCTGCATGGAGGACTTCAATGGCCTCTATCAAGTCCAAAACAGAGATAACATGACTGGGCTGTTACTATTCAGGGTTACACACTATTTAGCAAAGACAGGGTCAATAGAAAAGGCGGTGGCGTGTGCCTGTATGTGAGGTGTGATATGAAGGCAAGTGTGAAAGAGACAATTGTGGATGAGGATGTTGAAACCTTATGGGTAGAATTACAAAATGATATAAACACTGAAAAAAATACTGTAATACTTGGTGTAATCTATAGACCCCCTAACATCACAGAGGAGATAAAAGTTCAACTGTATAACCAAATAGAGGGGCTGCACAGGCTGGTACAGTGGCCATAATGGGAGATTTTAACTTCTTGACTAATGTCTAAGGGGAGAAGATTCCTCAACTTACTGCAGGACCACTTTATGGGCCAGTTTGTAGAAGATCAGACTAGGGATGATGGTCTGTTGGATCTGGTAATTTCTAATGATGCGGAGGTTGTTGAAAATGTTATTGTTCGAGAAACACTAGGTACCGTAAGTGACCACAATACAATTATATTCACCCTGAATTATATGAAGCAAACTTCAGCTGGAAGAGCAAAAACACTGAATGTTGAGGGCAGGATTCCAGGGCATAGATTGGGAGCAGATACTGTCACATAATAATACTGAGGATAAATGTGAGCTTTAAATCCACATTGAGTAATTACACTACCAATTTTATTCCTTTAAGTAACAAGTATAAACGGCTAAAATTAAACCTCCCATGGCTTACAGCTACTGTAAAAAGGGCAATAAATGACAAAAAAGGCATATAAAAAATGAAAATCTGAGGGGTCAGCTGTAGCCTTTGAAATTTGCAAAGAGCTTAATAAAATCTGTAAAAAAGGAGATAAAATCTACAAAAATACAAAACGAACAGCAGGTGGCAAAAGAGAGAAAAACAACCCCCCCCCCAAAAAAAAATAAAAATAAATAAAAATAAAAAATTATTTAAATATATAAATACTAAAAACCAAGGTCTGAACAGGAAGGTCTCCTAAATAATGGTAAAGGGGGAATAGTCACTGAAGATAAGGAAATGGCAGTGTTACTGGCTCTCTATATACAAAAAAAGGAGCTGTTATCGAAAATACAAGGGCTGTTAGTACATCAAGTAATATACTCAACTGGCTAGATATGGTGCAAGCTAAGTTAAATAAGGTAAATGTAAACAAGATTCCAGGCTCAGATGGATTACATCCAAGAGTTCTTAAAGAGCTCAGTTTAGCCATTACTGTGTCCAGGGGCGTAGCATCCGGGGAAGCAGGGGAAGCCACTGCTTCGGGGCCCGAGGGCAGAAGGGGCCCGGGAGCAGTAGCAGCATACAGAGGCCTGCCGATATATTACAAGCTCCTGTGCTGCGGAGCTTCAGACACGCCCCCTCTTCTCTCCAGCAGAGCAGACCTGGCTTACCAGCCTTAGACACGCCCCCTCTACACAGGACGTGCTGCTGGAGGAGGAAAGAGACCGCAGGGCTGGAGAAGAAGTGTGTGGAGAGGCAGACAGTGGGTGAGTGAGTCTGCTGTGTGGGACAGAAGGGGCAATGGCAGGGAAGTCTTCAAACTGCTGCTGGGTGTTGTAGTGTACCAGCAGCTTCATGCTGTTCAGTTGTTTTACTGCCTTATAAAGCAGTCTGCCTTCATGACACCTGCCCCCCCATATCCTGTCCTTCTCTTATCTCATCCTCATGGAGCCCCTTCTGTCTCCTATCCTCATGTATCCAGAGCTCCTGTTCCACCTTCCTTTCTCCTATTGCTGCCCTGCACAGACCTCCAGCCCCTACTTCTTGTATAAATCCCCCTCAGAGCCCCTTTCACCTACTTGCTGTGTCCACCCCTCCTGTCCATCCAGGGCCCCTGGCCCCTGTCTCACACCTCTGCCTCACATTATGGTGGTGTCCTTCTAATGGCTCAGGGTCATGTGACTGTGCCCCCCACCCCGTACTGTGCTCCCTTATACCCTGCATTGTGCCCTCTTACCATACCCCGTACTGTGCTTCTAGTCATTTCCTGTACTGTGCCCTGTTATACCCTTTTATTCGGTCACTGTATGGAGGTGTTATCTAGTGTATGACGGCGTTAGCCAGTCCCTGTATGGCAGTGTTATCCAGTCACTGTATGGAGGTGTTATCCAGTCACTGTATGGAGGTGTTATCTAGTGTATGGCGGCGTTAGCCAATCCCTGTATGACGGTGCTATCCAGTCACTGTATGGAGATATCCGGTGACTGTATGGCGGTGTTATGCAGTCACTGTATGGAGGTATCCGGTGACTGGTGGTGTTATCCAGTCACTGTATGGAGGTGTTATCCAGTCACTGTATGGAGGTATCCGGGGACTATATGGTGGTGTTATCCAGTCACTGTATGGAGGTGTTATCTAGTGTATGGCGGTGTTAGCCAATCCCTGTATGACGGTGCTATCCAGTCACTGTATGGAGATATCCGGTGACTGTATGGTGGTGTTATGCAGTCACTGTATGGAGGTATCCGGTGACTGGTGGTGTTATCCAGTCATTGTATGGAGGTATCCGGTGACTGTATGGCGGTGTTATCCAGTCACTGTATGGAGGTATCCGGTGACTGTATGGCGGTGTTATCCAGTCACTATATGGAGGTATCCGGTGACTGTATGGTGGTATTATGCAATCACTTTATGGAGGTATCTGGTGACTGTATGGTGGTGTTATGCAATCATTTTATGGCAGTGTTTTCCAGTTACTGTATGGCGGTGTTATCTAGTGACGGTATGGCGGTTTTATCCAATCACTGTATGGAAGTATCCAGTCACTGTATGATGGTGTTATCCAATAACTGTATGGCAATAACTGTATCCCTTTTCCTGCCCACTCCACATTTTTTAGACCTGGCATAAGTGGGGAAAAGTTGCAGATTGCAGCAAAGGACCTGTGCGCCAAAATCTGTGTCAAAAGGAAGCTTAATATAGGTATATTTCTGTTTTAATAAATGACCCCCTAATTGTCTTATGATTACAGGGTAGGGCTGATATCTTTATAGTATATTGATCCCGGTATATTACACTGTGCCCTGTATTTCCCTATAATTAAATGATCCTTGGGAAACACAGTCCTCACCCCTGACCACCAGGACCGGGCTGTGCGCTGTCAGAACATGGCAGCCTCTCTGCCCCGCTGTGTCCTGCTGCTTATTCTGGCACTAAGGCCGGGTTCACATCACATTTCTCCCATCTGCTTAATGTATACAAAAAATGTATACATTAACAGATGCCTGAGACTGATCCATACGGTGGCATCCGTTCACCATACAGTTCCATTGTAAAACAACATATACGTTAACATATGCATTTTTTATACTGGACTCTGCAGGATGCAAAAACGTGGTGTGCTGCACATTTGTATATGGTACCTTTTTTATCAATATCAAATGGATAGGAAAAACGTGATGTGAACCTACTGTTACATGCACAAATGCGATGCCAGGAGGGTCATGGGGGGGGGGGGGGCACACAAAAATTTGCTGTGGGGCCCAGTCAGTTCTAGCTACGCCACTGACTGTGTCCCTGTTTAAAATGTTTAAAGATGACTTGGACAATCTGAGTGATTAGGCATCAACTTGGCAAATGAGGTTCATGTGGATAAATGTAAATTTAAGCATCTTGGTAGTAATAATCTCTGTGCATCATATGTCCTAGGGGTTTTTTACTAAGGACTATACAGTTAAGGTACACTTCTTATGAGCCCAGGAACTACTGTATTAGAAAGCGAGAACTGAGCTTGCCTGCATTGAGGTAATTAAAACATAATCTTTATTAATTTAGTGGTAAAACTAAGAAAAAGGGTAGACAAATACTGATTGGAAGTCTTGGCACGGGTTCTAACTAGGGCTAATGCTAGGACGGTCCTGAGGCTAAAAGGGTTGCTAGCCGTAATGGAGGCGAGTGCTAATTCTTATCTATAGCCTGAATGTTATCCCTGCAACCCTAGTCTTGGGTGATGAGAGATGCTCAATGGCTGTTTGTTGGAGCACTCGTCCTGAAAAGGGCAACCTCCAGCCTCAGGAACCTCGGGCCTAGTCTGCTGAACCCTAGTGCCTAACTAGAAAGGCTTCAACACGTTTCTCCATCTAAAATGGTTCTTCAGGAAGCCACGTCTTCTAGTTAAATGAAAATGGCAGTGGCAAGGAACGAGCATGTTCGCCTACCTTTTAAAGTGTGAGAACCGCCTCTAACCTTGCTACGTCAGGAGCTAAGGGCACAGGGAGCCGGCCGGGTTTTCTTCCGGTCATGTGCTCAGTCACGAGTCGAGCGAAGGTTGACGTGCGGAGAGCGGGCGGGCCTGTAGTCAAGGGGATCTGAAGGCGCGTCCCCGGCTTCTGCTCTGATTCGCTACCTAATGGTACACATTGGAAGCTGGCATAATGGGGCAGAGAATAGTGGTAACAGCAGTATAAGGAATCAATACTGCAATTGAATAAATACATAGAGGAGATGATGCCTGGCAATGCACTTATCATGACTGTTTAATAGACTAGTGTATTGCCTCTAAACAGATAGGGGAACAGTAATAAATCAAATGGTCTCTTATAGGGAAAGGAAAGGAGTCCCATTAATGAAATGGCTTAAATGATAGGGCCTCATTTAATCCTCCCGGAGCAATGGATTTTAACCTAAAAATCCATCTTGCTTTGCAGTGTAGGATGATCTTATCCCAGTCGCTGTTTCTCAATGGTTCGGGTATGTGACAGATGCCCATGAATTTGATGCAGGACATGTTGCCATCATGCACAGAATTCATGTGTCTTGCCACAGAGGTATCCTTTTTATGTGCCTTATCATTATAATGATCCCTGATCCGTCGACGCAGTTCACGCTTAGTTTTGCCAACGTAGTCCATCGGGCAGCTACATTGCGCCAGATAGACTACGCCGGCCGTCTAGCAATTAAAGAAATCACGGATCTGGTATGTGATACAAGTCTGGGAGCATGTGAAGTTCTTAGTTGTTTTCACTTGATCACAAGCCAGACACTTACCGCATTTAAACATACCCAATGGTCGACGGGTTAGCCAATTGCCCTTGGGTGGAGGCGGTTGATAATGGCTGTGGGTGAGTTTGTCTCCCAAACTACGTCCTCTGCGGTAGGTTATCTGGGGACTCGGTCCAATCACATCCTGGAGATCTGAGTCAGTATGTAATATGTCCCAGTATTTCATTATAATCTATCCGACTTGTGTGTGTGCATTGTCAAAAACCCCTTCTTTTAGTGGGTTAGGTCGCTCATTCTCCTTCTGTTAGGGGACTAAAAGTGATTTCCGTTTGGCGGTACAGGCCGAGTCAAAGGCCTGTCGTAGGATTCCGTCCGGATAGCCCCTTTCTCTAAACCTTTTTCTCAGGTCTCACACCCCTATTCCCTACGTAAGGGGATCCCTAAGGGACAATTTTTGAGATTAAGGCGCAATTGCTCCAAAATGCAGACCTTTATTAGACAATCTAAAGACCTGAGAAAAAGGTTTAGAGAAAGGGGCTACCAGATAACCTACCGCAGAGTCTCCAGATAACCTACCGCAGAGGACGTAGTTTGGGAGACAAACTCACCCATAGCCATCAACAACCGCCTCCACCCAAGGACAATTGGCTAACCCGTCGACCATTGGGTATGTTTAAATGCGGTAAGTGTCTGGCTTGTGATCAAGTGAAAACAACTAAGAACTTCACATGCTCCCAGACTTGTATCACATACCAGATCCGTGATTTCTTTAATTGCCAGACGGCCGGCGTAGTCTGTCTGGCGCAATGTAGCTGCCCAATGGACTACGTTGGCAAAACTAAGCGTGAACTGCGTCGACGGATCAGGGATCATTATAATGATACGGCAAATAAAAAGGATACCTCTGTGGCAAGACACATGAATTCTGTGCATGATGACAGCATGTCCTGCACCAAATTAATGGGCATCTGTCACATACCCGAACCATTGAGAGGCGGTGACTGGGATAAGATTATCCTATGCTGCAAAGCAAGTTGGATTTTTAGGTTAAAATCCATTCCTCCGGGAGGAATAAATGAGGCCCTATCATTTAAGCCATTTCTTTAATGGGACTCCTTTCCTTTCTCTATAAGAGACCATTTGATTTATTACTGTTCCCCTATCTGTTTAGAGGCAATACACTAATCTATTAAACAGTCATGATAAGTGCATTGCCAGTGATCATCTCCTCCATGTATTTATTCGATTGCAGTATTGATTCCTTATACTGCTGTTACCACTATTCTCTGTCCCATTATGCCAGCTTCCAATGTGTACCATTAGGTAGTGAATCAGAGAAGATGCCGGGGACGCACCCTTAGATCCCCTTGACTACAGGCCAGCCCGATCTCCACACGTCACCCTGCGCTCGATGCGACGCGTGACTAAGCACGTGACCGGAAGTAAACCCGGCCGGCTCCCTGCGCGCTTAGCTCCTGATGTAGCAAGGTTAGAGGCTATTCTCACACTTTAAAAGGTAGGCGAACATGCTCGTTCCTCGCCACTGCCATTTTCATTTAACTAGAAGACGTGGCTTCCTGAAGAACCATTTTAGATGGAGAAACGCGTTGAAGCCTTTTTTAGTTAGGCACTAGGGTTCAGCTGACTAGGCCCGAGGTTCCTGAGGCTGGGGGTCGCCCTTTTCAGGGCGAGTGCTCCAACAAACAGCCATTGAGCATCTCTCATCACCCAAGACTAGGGTTTCAGGGATAACATTCAGGCTATAGATTAGAATTAGCACTCGCCTCCATTACGGCTAGCAACCCTTTTAGCCTCAGGACCTTCCTAGCATTAGCCCTAGTTAGAACTAGAGATGAGCGAATCATTGAAAAAATTATTCGCCGAACATTCGCCGAACTTTTCTTAAAATTTGTATATTCGACGAATATATTCGCTGTATTTACGTACAAAATATACGTTATTATGTGCTATTAGCGAACATTCGCTCACTAATAACGAACGTTCATTTACAAAATGTACGCAACTTCTTAGAAGACGTACGCATGAGCGTACAAATAGCTTACGAATCTAAGCGTACTATTGTCTAAGCAATTACGTAATACGCAGGCACGTACGAAGAGAGGCCGCAGCGTGCACTCCTCAGGGGCAGAGTGAATATTCGAGACATATATATGGTAAATAGTGCAAATACATTATTATAAGTATAATATAAACATTTTAAATATCACCTACCTAGTATGCTCACGGACATGTTTAAGTCTCTTTTCTTCTGACGCTTGTCATAGAACTGGAGCAGAGTCCCAAACTCAGTTACAATTTGTAATCCACATAGGTAAAATTGTAATCCAAATGGGTAAGAAAATAGCAGCAAAGGTTCCTTAAAAAACCCTCTTTCGAGGGGCTCCCCAAATAACCTGAAAAGGGGGAAAAAAGGGATGAGGCGCACGTATGCGCAATTTGGATAAAAAAAACTTTTTTTTTATGGGGGGAGTCCTAACAATCCATGGCCATCTGGGTGAGGACAAACGCGGGGCAACAAAACTAAAAACAAGGGCCAACTAGTGCCCACCCTTCAGGATAAGTCCATGTTATGGCTCCCATAAAAACTGCAGGAATTACTTAAAGGCCAGTAGGTCCTCCTCACTGCTGCTGGAGCTAAAGGACATGAGAGGGCGCTCCTGCCTCATCATGAAAGCGGCCCTGGCTGCGGCAGCAGACCCCCGCTGACCTCTCAAGGATGGTCTTCTTGGTGACTGGGCTGTCACACTGGCAAAGGCAGTGGTAACTTGGGCCCTGCCCATCACTCTGTAGTGGCCAGATCCTCCTGCCGGCATACCAGGTGACAGAATCTCCGGCTGTAACGGTAATGGTAACGCTCTTCCACGAGCGGTGGACTGTGCGGCCTGCAACTGCCATGGGCATGGCAGTTGATAGTGGTACTGTACCACAGTTGGATGGTACACAAAAGTGTTCGTGGTCATCTGTCCCACATGAAGGATCGGTGGTATCGGTGGCGGTGGCGGCAAATCAGGAATCAGGGGTTCTGGCTGATCCTGACCTTGGGATTTCTCTTCAGATCTCAAGGTCTCAAGGTCACAAGCCTCTTCTGCGGCCTGGGCCTCCTCACTCCAGTCTTCTGGGGGCGCTGCAGGAGTAGGTGGTCGCTTTAAGACTTTCACCCCAGTAGCAAAGGGGCCTTGGAGGCTCTTCATGGGGGTATACTCCACGTAATCCCCTGCATGTAGATTGTGGTGTATGGGCGGAAGATACAGCCGCTTAACCGAACGGCGATTAACATATAATTCCTCCGCCGTCTCCTCATCGCCGATGAAACCGACTCCCCGCTCCACGATGAACCAAATAATGGTTCCCCTTCGGTGCTCCAGCTTAGGGTCACCGAACCGTGGGTGCTCCAAAACTTGCACCACCCACTCCTCCACCAGCTTTTTATATTCCCAGAGGGTCTGGGCATTCCGGGTGACAGCCTCAGGGACCATCAAATTCTGGCGTAAGGAGTAGTCCTTGCGCGGCGGAACGGGAACTCCTACCGCCTCCGCCGTGTCAGCCAGTGGAGTCACCACCTCAGCGGGCACCTCATCCAAATTCCTGTTGAGCTGTGAGAGATAGATCTCCTCTGGTTCCTTCTCCTCATAGGGGTCGTCTGCCCACAACATGCTTCCCCAGTCAGGACCTCGCTGTCTCGCCGCCATCTTACTCTGCTGACTTGCCACATCTTCCTCGCGCGCAGGAGAAGGGGGCGGAACTACCAGGGAGGAGTCTGCATCGCTGAATAGAATTCGTACGCAACAGCGTGTAGAGTAACTACCAGGGAGGAGTCTGCGCAACAGCGTATAGAGTAACTAAATTATACGTAGAATAGCGTATAATTTAGCGGACAAACTACGTAGCGATGCGTACAAAAGCGAAGCGAATCACCTAATATTCGGATTCGCTTCGCAGCTGTAAAATCCCAAGATTCGATATGAATCAACGAATCGACGAATCGCTTCGCTCATCTCTAGTTAGAACCCGTGCCAAGACTTCCAATCAGTATTTGTCTACCCTTTTTCTTAGTTTTATCACTAAATTAATAAAAGTTATTAGAGATGAGCGAGTAGTGAAATATTCGAAAGTTCGAAATTCGATTCGAATAGACTGCGAAATTCGACCGGATATCGAATCCCATTAAAGTCTATGGGAAAAAAATGCTCGCCACTTGGAAATCTCAATTCGACCACTTGGAGGTCACCAAGTCCACCCTGGAACCTCAGAAAAGGATGCCAACACTGCTGGAATGCAACTGGGACAGCAGGGGAAGCATGTCTGGGTGCATATAACGCGCCCAAGTCGCACTATTACGCCACTATCACAGCCTCTCAACAATACACTCCAAACACAATCTAACCTCTCTGTAAAGTGAGACCATACAAGGAAACCTTCTTTCCTCTACATTGCCATGGACCCCAAGCCAAACTAGACAAAAAAAAGATGAAATTCTGCACCCTTAAAAATCACGTTGCCGTATGACAAACACAGATGGCATAGGCAAGGGGGAAAGCAAATAGACCCACCCCTAATTGTCATTGTGTGTGTGTGTGAGATGTGTCAGACATGTCTTCTTTAAAATGTAAAAACAACTCAAACACATGCAGAAGCCTTAAATGCCCAAATTGTTGGCGCTTGAGATGTCAGTGCCCGACTGGCCAGTGTCATGTCTAGCAGGTAAAGCAGTGGGGATGTTGAGGGGATGCGTAGGCCGCAAAAGGCAGGAGAGGCCGTGGGCTGGCCAGAGGCTCATGGAAAATTTTGTGGCGGCCCAGAGGTGACACCTCTTAAAAAGATGAGACCTCTTAAAATGGAGGCCAAGAGTTCAACCTCTTAAAAATTTTGCGCATTGCCCAAGAGGTGAGCTCTTAAAAATTATGTGGAGCCTCAAGAGGTGAGACCTCTTAAATTATGTGGAGCCCCAAAGGTGAACCTTTAAAAATTTGTGGAGGCCCAAGAGGCTGAGACCTGTTAAGATTTGTGAAGAAAACGTATTGGAGGCCCAAGAGGGACACCCTTAAAAATATGTGGAGGCCCAAGAGTG
>ONZH01016247.1:0-60996 GCA_900303285.1 Rhinella marina
CAATATCTAGGCCATTTAATAGGCCACTGTACTGTGCGTTCTCTTGTTAAATTATCTCACATACCTGGTGTAAATACCCACCGTCTGTTACTTACACGGCTGTGTACTTTGAAATATACAATATCTAGGCATTTTAATAGGCCACTGTACTGTGCGTTCTCTTGCTAAATTATCTCACATACCTGGTGTAAATACCCACCGTCTGTTCAGTTACTACACGGCTGTGTACTTTTGAAATATACAATATCTAGGCCATTTAATAGGCCACTGTACTGTGCGTTCTCTTGTTAAATTATCTCACATACCTGGTGTAAATACCCACCGTCTGTTCAGTTACTACACGGCTGTGTACTTTGAAATATACAATATCTAGGCCTTTTAATAGGCCACTGTACTGTGCGTTCTCTTGCTAAATTATCTCACATACCTGGTGTAAATACCCACCGTCTGTTCAGTTAGTACACGGCTGTGTACCTTGAAATATACAATATCTAGGCCTTTTTAATAGGCCACTGTACTGTGCGTTCTCTTGCTAAAGTATTTCACATACCTAATTATATACCAAAATATTGTATTTGCAACAAAAAAAAATAAAATGCGGAGGGGGGCTAGCGGAATAGGACGTGGACGTGGACGAGGACGGGGGCGCGGAAATGCTGTTGGGGGCCTTGTTGAAGCCAGTGGGGATACAATGCGTGCTGGTGAGGGTCAGCCAGGATCCCGCTCATCCAGAATCCCTGCCTTTATGGGACAGTTAAGCAGGGGGCGGGTTACACCGCTGTTGAGGCCTGAGCAGGTTGAACAGGTGGTGCAATGGATAGCCGATAGCGCTTCCACACAGTTGTCCACCAGCCAGTCATCCACACAGTCTCACTCTGACCCTCCTTCCTCCACACCTGGCCAACAGAGTCATCCCACCCTTGACCCCTCCCAGGAGCTCTTTTCGGGTCCTTTTTCAGATGTGCCGGAAGAATCCCAGGAGCTAGCAGAGGAATTTGTTTGTAGTGATGCCCAAACACTGGAGTTTCGCCATCTCCTGCTGATGTGGACCCTGAGCCAGCATCTGTTATCATGAGCGATGATGATGATGAGACGCAGTTGCCATCAAGGGAGGCTGTTGGAATGTCCAGTGGGCAGGAGGAGGAGCAGAGTGAGGAAGTGGAAGAGGAGCTGGTGGATGACGAAAATGACCGACCCCCACTTGGCCAGGGGTGATGTCCAGCGAGGAAAGCAGTGGAGAGGTGGTGGTCTGCGCAGCACCGAAAAAGGCAGCAAGAGGCAGAGGGATGTCCACAGGCAGAGGGATGTCCACAGGCAGAGGGATGTCCACAGGCAGAGGGATGGCCACAGGCAGAGGGATGGCCACAGGCAGAGGGATGGCCACAGGCAGAGGACAGTTCAGACAGAGAAGTGAGGCACAGCCAGCAGGGGCCGAAGCTGTTCCCGCCAGCGGCCAGTCGCGCGAGCTCCCCCATCGAGGCCTCGTACTTCTGTGGTGTGGAGATTTTTAATGTTTGTGCGGATGAACAAACTGAGCGCGGTTTGCACACTCTGCCACTCAAACTGAGTAGGGGCTCTGAGAAGAGCAATCTGACACCTCAGGCATGCGGCGTCACTTGGAATTCAAAGCACTGGGCTGAGTGGGGAGAGAGCAAACGCAATACAAACTGCGCCCGGTCTTGCTGCCACTGCCTCTTCCCCTTTGTTGTGTGCTGCACTGCGGTCCAGACCTCCAGCCAGGACACCTCCACATCTGCCTCTGCCTCTGCTACTTTGGGGCCTTCTCCTTCAGCCTCCCCTTCCCCCGCCCCTTCCCCCGCCCTCTTCGCCTGCACCTTCACACTCCTCGTCCCAACAACTGTCCATCTCGCAGGCGTTCGACCGCAGGCCCGGAAGTACCCTCGAGTACCCCCCAAGCCCAAGCCTTAAACTGCCACATCTCCAAACTGCTGGCCTGGAGATGTTGCCGTTTAGGCTTGTGGAGACGCAGGCCTTCCGCGACCTGATGGCGGCTGCCGCACCTCGCTATTCCGTCCCTAGCCGCCACTTCACTTTCCCCGGAGTGCGCGTTCCCCCGCCCTGCACCAGCCACGTGTCGCGTAAACATCAGGCGGGCCCTGAGGGTACGCAGTCAGCGGCAAAGGTCCAGCTTTGACGCACCCGACTTCATGGACAAGCGCTTGCGGCCAGGGACGATTACATTTCTCCTGACGGCACACTGGGTGAAATGTAGGTGGATGGGCGGGGACGGGCGTGCAAACAGAGACGGCCTACCTACCACCCCCGCCCAAGTTGCCAGCCTGGGTTCTGATAAACCCCCCCTCCTCCTCCTCCTCCTCCTCCTCCTCCTGTGCCTTAACATCTCCTCAGCCGCTAGCTGGAAGCGTTGCAGCACTGGCGCGGGGAGACGTCAGCAGGCGGTGCTAAAGCTCATCAGCTTGGCGACAGGAAGCACAGCGCCCCCAGAGGTGAGGGACGCCATATTGCAGCAGACGGAGATGTGGCTGTCGCCGCTGCAGCTAGGACCAGGCATGGTCGTGTGCGATAACGGCCGTACCTGGTGGCGGCTCTGGAGCTTGCCCGAACTCAATCACGTACCATGCCTGGCCCACGTTTTTAATCTGGTAGTCCAAAAATTTCTGAAGACTTACCCCAACCTGGCAGAGCTACTGGTGAAAGTGCGGCGCTTGTGCGCTCACTTTCGGAAGTCAACTGTAGCTGCTGCTAGCTTAAAAAAACTCCAGCAACGCCTCCATTTGCCTCAACATCGGCTGTTGTGCGACCTGCCGACTCGCTGGAATTCCACCTATTCCATGTTGGCCAGGGTGTGTGAGCAGCAGAGAGCATTGATGGAGTACCAGATTAATAATCCACGCGTGCCTCCAACTCAGCTCCCTCAGTTTGCCAACCACGAGTGGCCATGGATGGCAGACATATGCGATGTACTGCGTATCTTTGAGGAGTCCACCAAGAAGGTCAGCAGCGAGGACGCTATAGTGAGCGTAACCATTCCGCTCCTAGGCGTCCTTAAAGAATCGCTCATCGCAATAAGGGAGAACGCATTGCACGCAGAGGAGACGGGGGTAGGAGGAGACGCAACGGAGCTACACAGTCAGACCCACTTTTGTCTGCTTCACGGTGGCAGTTGCAGGAGGAGGAGGATGAGGAGGAGGAGGACGACGTGGAGGTGGCTGTGGAAGAGGAGGAGGATGCTGGCGGCGAGGGTAGCAGTCAGGCTGTGGTGCGTCCCATTGGTTCAGCGCGGATGGGGCGGAGAGGAGGCGGAAGAGGAAGAGGAGGAAATGGCAAGTGATCCTTCTGGTGGGGGCAGTGAGGTCATGCCTATTCAGAGTCTGGCACACATGGCTGACTTCATGCTGGGCTGCTTTTCCCGGGACACACGTGTTGTCCGGATAGTGGAGAACAAACTGTACTGGGTCTTCGCACTCCTGGACCCCCGGTATAAAGATAACGTCTCCTCTTTTATTCCGGTAGAGGAGAGGACGAATCGATTGCTGGAATACCAGAGGGAACTCGTGCAGAACATGATGGAGATTTTCCCACCCACCATCGCTGGCGGCAGAGAGGAGAGGGTCTCCCAGAGTCCCACAACATCCATCAGGCCCACAGCCACCAGGGGAACACTCTCCAAGGTGTGGGACACGTTCATGGCACCCCCTCGTGCAACTTCCATCACTGCGGGGCCCGCTATCAGCAGGAGGGACAAGTATCGGCGGATGTTGCGGGAGTACCTGGCAGACCGTAACCCTGTCCTCCCCGATCCCCTCGGCGTCCTACACTTACTGGGTCTCCAAGTTGGACACGTGGCTGGAACTGTCCCTGTACGCCTTGGAGGTGCTTGCCTGCCCTGCCGCCAGCGTGCTATCAGAAAGGGTGTTCAGCGCAGCCGGGGGCATTATAACCGATAAGCGCAGCCGCCTGTCAACCGACAGTGCGGACAGGCTGACGCTAATCAAAATGAACAGCAAGTGGATTGACCCGGACTTTGCTTCTCCAACCGTGGAAAGCAGCCAAAAGTGAAGTGCCATGTGTATGAAGTGCCATTTCCTCCTCCACCTCCTCCTCCTCCTCCTTAACCGCCGTAGAATTGCTCCATAAAAAAAATATATATATATTTATGGCTCTCCTCTTGGGCCTCCACATAATTTTTAAGAGGTCTCACCTCTTGGGCCTCCACATAATTTTTAAGAGGTCTCACCTCTTGGGCCTACTCATAATTTTTTAACCGGTCTCACCTCTTGGGTCTCCACAAAATGTTTAACAGGTCTCACCTATTGGGCCTCCACATAATTTTTAACGGGTCTCACCTCTTGGGTCTCCACAAATGTTTAACAGGTCTCACCTCTTGGGCCTCCACAAAATGTTTAACAGGTCTCACCTATTGGGCCTCCACATAATTTTTAACGGGTCTCACCTCTTGGGTCTCCACAAAATGTTTAACAGGTCTCACCTATTGGGCCTCCACATAATTTTTAAGAGGTCTCACCTCTTGGGCCTACTCATAATTTTTAACCGGTCTCACCTCTTGGGTCTCCACAAAATGTTTAACAGGTCTCACCTATTGGGCCTCCACATAATGTTTAACGGGTCTCACCTCTTGGGTCTCCACAAAATGTTTAACAGGTCTCACCTCTTGGGCCTCCACAAAATGTTTAACAGGTCTCACCTCTTGGGCCTCCACATAATTTTTAACAGGTCTCACCTCTTGGGCCTCCACAAAATGTTTAACAGGTCTCACCTCTTGGGCCTCCACAAAATGTTTAACAGGGTCTCACCTATTGGGCCTCCACATAATTTTTAACGGGTCTCACCTCTTGGGTCTCCACAAAATGTTTAACAGGTCTCACCTCTTGGGCATCCACATAATTTTTAACGGGTCTCACCTCTTGGGTCTCCACAAAATGTTTAACAGGTCTCACCTATTGGGCCTCCACATAATTTTTAACGGGTCTCACCTCTTGGGTCTCCACAAAATGTTTAACAGGTCTCACCTATTGGGCCTCCACATAATTTTTAACAGGTCTCACCTTTTGGGCCTCCACAAAAGGTTTAAGAGGTTAACAGTGGAAAGCAGCCAAAAGTGAAGTGCCATCTGTATGAAGTGCCATTTCCTCCTCCACCTCCTCCTCCTCCTCCTTAACCGCCGTAGAATTGCTCCGTAAATAAGAAAAATGTATATATTTATGGCTCACCTCTTGGGCCTCCACAAAATTTTTAACAGGTCTCACCTCTTGGGCATCCACATAATTATACTATAAAATATTAGGCCTTATAATTGGCAACTGTACTGTGCGTTCTCTTGCAAAATTCTTTAAATACCTGGTGTTAATACCCACCGTCTGAAAAGTTAGTACACGGCTGTGTACCTTGAACTCTAAAATATTAGGCCTTATAATTGGCAAATGTACTGTGCGTTCTCTTGCAAAATTATTTCACGGCTGTGAAGGCAAAATATTGTAACCAAAAAAAAATAAAATGCGGAGGGGGGCTAGCGGAATAGGACGTGGACGAGGACGGGGGCGCGGAAATGCTGTTGGGGGCCATAGTTGCTGGTTGAATTATCTGAGGTAAATGATTCTCCTTTAGACGACGCTTTCCCTTTGCATCGTTCTGCGATTAAACCATAAATAACTCTCTGCATATTTATACCAAATGCACCCAGTACGAAAAAAGTCATAGAAAGTTTCCAAACAGAGACTGGAAAACATCAGTAAGTTGAAAAAAACTGTTCGCTAAAAAAAAAAAAAAAGTTAAAAATAAAATTGGCAGTTGATAGTATCGAGCTATTGTCACAGAGAGACGCGATTACAACACCTTCATTTACATTCAGTACATGTCTCAAGGCATTGGGAGAATGAAAACAGGCCACGGCTGGAGTATGAAATGTACCACCGCTTTGTACTGTCCGATACTGACCCGGTCCAGGGTGATGTCCAGCGAGGAAAGCAGTGGAGAGGTGGTGGTCTGCGCAGCACCGAAAAAGGCAGCAAGAGGCAGAGGGATGTCCACAGGCAGAGGAATGTCCACAGGCAGAGGGATGTCCACAGGCAGAGGCATGTCCACAGGCAGAGGGATGTCCACAGGCAGAGGGATGTCCACAGGCAGAGGGATGTCCACAGGCAGAGGACAGTTCAGACAGAGAAGTGAGGCCACAGCCAGCAGGGCCGAGCGTAACCATCCCGCTCCTATGCGTCCTTAAAGAATCCCTCATCGCAATAAGGGAGAACGCATTGCACACAGAGGAGACGGGGGCAGGAGGAGACGCAACGGAGCTACACAGTCAGACCACACTTTTGTCTGCTTCACGGTGGCAGTTGCAGGAGGAGGAGGATGAGGAGGAGGAGGACGACGTGGAGGTGGCTGTGGAAGAGGAGGAGGATGCTGGCGGCGAGGGTAGCAGTCAGGCTGTGCGCGTCCCATTGGTTCAGCGCGGATGGGGCGGAGAGGAGGCGGAAGAGGAAGAGGAGGAAATGGCAAGTGATCCTTCTGGTGGGGGCAGTGACGTCATACCTATTCAGAGTCTGGCACACATGGCTGACTTCATGCTGGGCTGCTTTTCCCGGGACACACGTGTTGTCCGGATAGTGGAGAACAAACTGTACTGGGTCTTCGCAATCCAAGTTGGACACGTGGCTGGAACTGTCCCTGTACGCCTTGGAGGTGCTTGCCTGCCCTGCCGCCAGCGTGCTATCAGAAAGGGTGTTCCGCGCTGCCGGGGGCATTATCACCGATAAGCGCAGCCGCCTGTCAACCGACAGTGCCGACAGGCTGACGCTAATCAAAATGAACAGCAAGTGGATTGACCCGGACTTTGCTTCTCCAACAGTGGAAAGCAGCCAAAAGTGAAGTGCCATGTGTATGAAGTGCCATTTCCTCCTCCACCTCCTCCTCCTCCTCCTCCTTAACCGCCGTAGAATTGGTCCGTAAATCAGAAAAATTTTTATATTTATGGCTCACCTCTTGGGCCTCCACAAAATGTTTAAGAGGTCTCACCTCTTGGGCCTCCACATAATTTTTAAGAGGTCTCACCTCTTGGGCCTGCGCAAAATGTTTACGAGGTCTCACCTCTTGGGCCTCCACATAATTTTTAAGAGGTCTCCCCTCTTGGGCCTCCACATAATTTTTAATACGTCTCACCTCTTGGGCCTCCACAAAATGTTTAACAGGTCTCACCTCTTGGGCCTCCACATAATTTTTAACGGGTCTCCCCTCTTGGGCCTCCACATAATTTTTAATACGTCTCACCTCTTGGGCCTCCACAAAATCTTTAACAGGTCTCCCCTCTTGGGCCTCCACATAATTTTTAATACGTCTCACCTCTTGGGCCTCCACAAAATCTTTAACAGGTCTCACCTCTTGGGCCTCCACATAATTTTTAAGAGGTCTCACCTCTTGGGCCTCCACAAAATGTTTAAGAGGTCTCACCTCTTGGGCCTCCACATAATTTTTAAGAGGTCTCACCTCTTGGGCCTCCACATAATTTTTAAGAGGTCTCACCTCTTGGGCCTCCACAAAATCTTTAACAGGTCTCCCCTCTTGGGCCTCCACATAATTTTTAATACGTCTCACCTCTTGGGCCTCCACAAAATCTTTAACAGGTCTCACCTCTTGGGCCTCCACATAATTTTTAAGAGGTCTCACCTCTTGGGCCTCCACATAATTTTTAAGAGGTCTCACCTCTTGGGCCTCCACATAATTTTTAAGAGGTCTCACCTCTTGGGCCTCCACATAATTTTTAACGGGTCTCCCCTCTTGGGCCTCCACATAATTTTTAATACGTCTCACCTCTTGGGCCTCCACAAAATCTTTAACAGGTCTCCCCTCTTGGGCCTCCACATAATTTTTAATAAGTCTCACCTCTTGGGCCTCCACAAAATCTTTAACAGGTCTCACCTCTTGGGCCTCCACATAATTTTTAAGAGGTCTCACCTCTTGGGCCTCCACAAAATGTTTAAGAGGTCTCACCTCTTGGGCCTCCACATAATTTTTAAGAGGTCTCACCTCTTGGGCCTCCACATAATTTTTAAGAGGTCTCACCTCTTGGGCCTCCACAAAATCTTTAACAGGTCTCCCCTCTTGGGCCTCCACATAATTTTTAATACGTCTCACCTCTTGGGCCTCCACAAAATCTTTAACAGGTCTCACCTCTTGGGCCTCCACATAATTTTTAAGAGGTCTCACCTCTTGGGCCTCCACATAATTTTTAAGAGGTCTCACCTCTTGGGCCTCCACATAATTTTTAAGAGGTCTCACCTCTTGGGCCTCCACATAATTTTTAACGGGTCTCCCCTCTTGGGCCTCCACATAATTTTTAATACGTCTCACCTCTTGGGCCTCCACAAAATGTTTAACAGGTCTCACCTCTTGGGCCTCCACATAATTTTTAAGAGGTCTCACCTCTTGGGCCTCCACATAATTTTTAAGAGGTGTCACCTCTTGGGCCGCCACAAAATTTTCCATGAGCCTCTGGCCAGCCCACGGCCTCTTCCTGCCTTTTGCGGTCCTACGCATCCCTCAACATCCCCACTGCTTTACCTGCTAGACATGACACTGGGCCAGGTCGGGTCACTGACATCTCAAGCGCCAACAATTTGGGCATTTTAAGGCTTCTGCATGTGTTTGAGTTGTTTTTACATTTTAAAGAAGACATGTCTGACCACATCTCACACACACAATGACAATTAGGGGTGGGGTCTATTTGCTTTCCCCTTTGCTTATGCCATCTGTGGTTGTCATAGGCAACGTGATTTTAAGGGGTGCAGAATTTTATCTTCTTTTTTGTCTAGTTTGGCTTGGGGTCCATGGCAATGTTGAGGAAAGAAGGTTTCCTTGTATGGTCTCACTTTACAGAGAGGTTAGATTGTCTTTGGAGTGTATTGTTGAGAGGCTGTGATAGTGGCGTAATAGTGCGACTTGGGCGGGTTATATGCACCCAGACATGCTTCCCCTGCTGTCCTAGTTGCATTCCAGCAGTGTTGGCATCCTTTTCTGAGGTTCCAGGGTGGACTTGGTGACCTCCAAGTGGTCGAATTGAGATTTCCAAGTGGCGAGCATTTTTTTCCCATAGACTTTAATGGGATTCGATATCCGGTCGAATAGTCGAATTTCGCAGTCTATTCGAATCGAATTTCGAACTTTCGAATATTTCACTACTCGCTCATCTCTATTTATCACAACCTGCAGCCTGGTTAATGACTCCACTATACTTCAGTTGGCCCTTTGACCTTGTACCCTACCAAACCATCTACGTATCATCAAAGCACCCCAACTATCACCAGGCAGGGTGATCCCCAATACCATTGTGTACCCCAAGGAAAGAAAGGATGTGCCTTCCAGGGAAGAGGGAAGACTGTTACCTTGATCTGTGAGTAATACTACCACCTCAGAGCTCCAACTACCACTCGCATCCTCTGCACACTCCCCATAGGTTCACTGCATGGGCAGTCCTACTAAGTTATTGACTGACTTCCCCTTATCAGTCGTAAATATGAATACAGCTATAAACTCAGTCCCTGATAGGACTGCCCTGTGGAATAATACACTTAGAAAGAGCAGAGTGTGAAATTATAAAACTGAATCTTTCCCCAGAAAACTATTTATCAGTCTATATCTTATATATCAATCTGCTCAGCTCCTCCTGTTCTATAACACGATGCTGGCAAACATCACTGCATTTAATGGTCTTAAAGGGAACCTGTCATCTCCGAAACACCCCCTGAACTAGAGTAAGCGTTGTATAGTGTAAGTGATGCTGAATCCGAATATGTAAGTTCTATCTTCATACTCACTTCCATTCTGACGCTGTGCTCCAACAAACCAGCAGTAAAATACATTAAGAGGACTCTTCTTTGAGTCCTCTCCATTATGTGAGTGAGCACCAGAGTCCACTGAGTGCATTTTACAGCAAGTTTGTGGGAGCACAGTGTCGGAATGGAAGTGAGTATGAAAATAAAACTTACATATTCGGATTCAGAATCACTTACACTATACAACGCTTACTCTAATTCAGGGGGTGTTTCGGAGATGATAGGTTCCCTTTAAGTTTGCTTTAAAATACATTTTCATTTTTGAATCCATCATAAAAGTTTATATGCATATACATATGATACATAAGAATCAGATGAGGTGCCTGTATATAACCTACATTGCCTGTACAATCCCTTTAAATTTAATCTTAAAGCCCAGAGCTCCTTTCAATACTGGCTGTTACTGGAAACCATCAACAAGTTTGCTGTTATACAACAGGAAAGGTTCCCTACACCAAAACACAGTACGGTGCCTGGGATGTTAGGAGATTTAAACTCTGAATCGTGTAAACTTGTTGATTTGGGTTACAATACAAGATAAATAATGTAGTATACACAATTTTAGTCCTCTTTTCATATTTACAGAAGCTGCAAATTCCAACAATTCTATATAATTCAATCTAAATATTTTAGAAATTCCCAAGTAGATATTTTTCCATTGCATTTATCAAAGAAGGTTGGCATTAAAATATGGTATTTGGCAACAAGTGGAGAATTTCAGTTTGTCTTTTGTTGAGTGAGGATCTGATGTGTAAGAGATTGCAGAAAGTCAATGTGGATTTGATGTATGTCAAATATCTAAAATTGTAAGCTTGTCTGATGGCACTTGGCACTATAAAATACAGATGAGAGAGGAAGCATAGCACTTGACTGTGGGTGAGCATTCTGTGTGTAATTTTCATTGAGCCAAATCCAAAAAAGAGAAAAACAAGAAATAAATGGATTATTTTGACAATTGCCTGTTGAAAACAGAATCCAATATCTTTTCTCTTAGTTCTATTGCTTGATGTGATTTAGATTACTTTATAAACTTCTTATTGTAGTAAATATCAGGACAGTAACTATATTTTTTATTATTAGCTATATCTGCAGGGACATATCTGAATAAAGTTTGGATACTTTAATATGAGCAGCCAGAAGGTATGTGCACTCCAGTGTAGTAAAGAGCTATGCACTGAGGATTTGGGGTTCTGGAGTTGACATCTACACTACTGAAGACCACTAGGATCATTAGCACTGAGGATCATTAGCACTAGCCGTACAGCGCAGAACACAGGCCGGAAGAGGCCTGCATCGCTGCAAGCTCCATGGAGGTAAGTATTAGTGTTTTTTTTTTTATTGTTGCAATCATGGACCGGAGCTCTATTGGGGGCACTAGGGGCATTTTTACTGGCACTGGGGGCATTTCTTACTGGCACATGGGGGCACTGGGGGCATTTTTACTGGCACTTGGGGGCATTTTACTGGCACTTGGGGGCAATTTTACTGGCACTGGGGGCATTTCTTACTGGCACATGGAGGCATTTCTTACTGGCACATGGTGGCATTTCTTACTGGCATATGGGGGCACGGGGGGCATTTCTTACTGGCACATGGGGGCACTGGGGGCCTTTGTTACTGGCACATGGGGGCACTGGGGGGCATTTCTTAATGGCACTGGGGGCATTTCTTACTGGTACTTGGGGGCATTTCTTAATGGCACGGGTGCACTGGGGGCATTTTTACTGGCACTGGGGGCATTTTTACTGGCACATGGGGGCACCAGGGGCATTTTTTACTGGCATATGGGGGAACTGGGGGCGTTTCTTACTGGCACATAATTTGGGGGGCATTTCTTACTGGCACATAATTTGGGGGGCATCTATGGGGGTGGGAAACTTTTTACTGGCACATGATTTTGGGGGGGAATCAATGGGGGGAACTTCTGGTGCATTATTTGGGCGTTTCTTACCGGCACATAATTTGGGGGGCATCTATGGGTGGGGAGCACTTCTTACTGGCACATTATTGGGGTGATATTTTGGGGGCACTTCTGGCACATTATTGGGGCACTTCGTACTGGCACATTATTGGGGGGCACTATGGGGGCACTTCTTACTGGCACATTATTGGGGGCACTTCTTACTGGCACATTGGAAGCATTATTACTTCTGGGGCACAGTGGGACATTAGTACTGTTGGGGGCACTATTACTAACAAGTGCACTCTGGCAGAGAATTATTAGTTGGGACTTTGGGAGCACTATTACTGTAGGGGGCACCCTGGCACAGTATCAGCATAGCACAGTTATTTCTGGGGAACGTTATGTTTACACTATTACTGTCAGGGGCATTATTTGCTGGGCGCAGTTATTTTAGGACACTGTGTGCCAATAATTATTGAAGGGCTTTATCTGTGTGGTACTAGTGGCACAGTACTGGGGGTGGTAGAATGATTTGTCCAGAAGATGGGAGGATGATGGAAAAGTAGTAAACTAAGATTTTTTTCTGTCAAACTGCAGAGATGAAAAATGGCGTCTGGTCTTAAAGGAGAAGATGAGGAAAGAGAACATCTACATCAGAGGAGATGTCACTAAATGTAAGAGGTATGGGGCGCTGTATTATACTGGATGTAAGAGGCATGGAGCGCTGTATTACCCTGGATGTAAGAGGTATGGGGCCCTGTATTAGGCTACATTCACACGAACATTGTGTTTTGCAGTCTGCAAATTGCCGATTCGCAAAAAAAGGATGATGTTCCGTATGGCATCCGTTTTTTTTGCAGATCCACTGTAACAATGCCTATCCTTAGGAATGGACATACAGATGCGGACAGCACACAGTGCTCATTTAAGTGAATGGATCCGCATCTGAGCCGCAAAATATGCAGATCGGAGGCCACAAAAACAACTTGTCGTGTGAATGTAGCCTTACCCTGTATGTTCTGTAGTGATATACGTAATGTTAGGAGGGAAAAGGTTAGGGTGAGAATTTGGCATGGGGGGGGTTAAATTTTTGACTTGGCCGGCAGAAAAGCTAGGTGCACCAGCGCTGAGGGAAGGGGTGGGGGGCCCAAGCTGAACTTTTGCACCAGAGCCCATGAGCCTTTAGCTACGCCCCTGGGTGTAGCACATGTGTACTGTTCTGTTCCTGACACTTGCACCTCCTAAAGATAAAAGAAATGCGCTTCTTGACCAAGTAATTTGTCACAAAGCAAATTTCTTTGTGAAACCAGTTTTAATTACTACATGCTTGTGATTTTATGATATTTTGTATTTGGAGTCATTTGGAGTCCACACCTAATAAATCAATGATTGACTACATCAGAAAACTTTCCATGTATTTCGGACTGGCTGGATCTGTTTCTGCTGACTGAGAGCAGCACGTTTTTTTTTTCTCCGTGTTTTTGAATTTGGTTTAAACAGGACCCACTTCACCTGAAAACTGCAGTGTCCACAGGAGGAAAAAGAATTTGGAACTTTGTTTAATTTGTTTTAAATTTGTGATGGATTTGGTATAAATGGCTCAGGAATTATGTGTTTATGAAAGACTATATAGGTTGAATCCAAATATGACTTTGATTCAGATATCTCAGTGGGATCCATACTCAGCCATTCCAGCAAGAAAATACACACATTTGAATAGCTTTTCTCGGATCAATGGAACCAGACCATTATGGGCTGTAAGTGAAAAATGTGCTCTAGGTTATACGTTAGGTTGAGCTGCTGTTCACTTACAGTGTCCTTTAATAAAGCTCTGTCTTTTACTTTAGTGCATAGTGTGTGTTTGAAAACGTTCCAAGAACATACAACCCATAGAACTCAGAGTGACCTCCAGGAGGAAAATAAAGTTTATTTCCTGAGTTAAGATCACGTGGAAATAAAGAACATGCTAGTAGGTTTCAAGAACAGGAGGCAGTCATTTGCATCCCATTCATGACAAGTACACAGATTAATAACGAATGTATTATTAATGTGTATTTATTTCCTTGGCTGTATCCAATTTCATTGAGAGATGCATAATTAATGGGATATGTTAATCATGTTACAATAACAAAAGTCTTCGAAAGCAATGTGCAGTTGTGTTAGGTGCAGTCAAGGATGTCTACAGGGAAGCATTTTCATGTCACCTATAAATAAATAATTAGAGAGACAAATACAGTTGTATGTCACTGGCCTTATTAAAAGAAAATGATTCCTCTATTGCACTAAATATCAACAGGAGACAAAACAGGTTTCATTTTTTTATAGAATGTACATGAAAAAGCATTAAGCAGATAGATACGTCCTAGGAGGCTACTCAGTGCAAACTCCTTTTTAATGTGGCTCTCTGGCTCATATTTTTCCAGTGCTGTTCATTGAAGGAAGAGAAAAGGCTCCCAGAACAGCCAAGAAGGACTGCAGCCTTTAAATGGAAACCACCCATCTGTACGGTTCAATAGACATGTAAAAGCATTATAGCACCTGGGCAGAAGCGAGCCCTCTCCTTCACATACTTCGAAATATGTATGCTTTCCTGTATAGCAAACTGTGAGGGGTTTTTTCTTGGCTTCGGTGGCCAAATTTTGACATGAAAGCTAGAACAAGATGTAACTATTAAATAAGTCATAAAGTTATTCTCCTGATGAATTAAATTTCCATCATCACAAATGTAGAAGTACAAACATATGCTTTGTTCTAACATGCATTGTAAAAAATACATCCTTGTTAACAGGACCAAACACAAAGCCTCCATCGCTTCACTGAAACAGATTCCTTCCTATCTTTGTAAATGAGTGGAGATGAGTTTTTGGATATTTTTTGTAGCTGGGACTTTTCTTCACTATTAGAAATTATGGGGCACATTTATTAAGAACAGAGTTTTAGACGACGGTCTTAATAAAGCCCTAAACTGGTGATGGATCCGCAGAAGTTCTGAAGAGGCGCAAGCCTCTCCATAACTTTGGCACATCCAGTACCAGTTCTAAATTTAAGACAGCTTCTGAGCCGTCTTACATTTAGACTATTTTCTATGCCTAAAACAGGCATAGAAAATAGTAAATGAGAGGGGCCTGCTGGCCCGTCCCCCCCACCACCACGCCCACAAGACTTGGCGCGAGCGGGAAGAAGTCGCAAATAGCAGCGCAACTATCCATTGCCTGAAACCTGCAGCTACTCTGCTCCAATTATAGGTGCTCTGTCAGTCATAGGTAGGGAGCAGTATAAATCAATGGATGCCCAAGCACTGTGATTCTGTCTGTTCCACAGGGTCTTTGTTTACAGGGCTGCAGCACTGATGTCAAGTCAACGAAATCAGAACTGTTGCCGCCAATCAGTGGTATCAATGGTAATTGTTAATGTGTTGCCAGTGCTGTGACTGGCAGGATGGAACAGAATGGCTATGCTGGAATGGTGGGCAATTCATCAGGTAAGTAATGATTATTTGACACCATACACTGCCTGTGCTCCACTTTTCCTAATCTCCCTTTAATAGACCCACATACCAGTACACACATATAATATTAAACACATATAATTATTTTTTTTTTGTTTGTTTAGCAGCATTGGATCAAAACTTTTCTATTTCATCCCTATGTGTGCCATAGACTTTTTTTTATTTCTTTCATTTTTCAGTTACCTTCACTTCTGCTATCATTATTATGAATGTTTTAAATGTAGTTTTCAATAAACCACACAAGTCTTCCTAAATGTGTGGCTTAATTTTATAGTTACTGGGAAAATTTGTCAATCACAAAACTATGGTACCAAAGTGGCCAATTTCCATGCATTATGTGAACAATGTGACTTTTTGCAGATTAATGCCATGCTCAGCACTTTTCAAAAGTGTGGAGGAGGCAGGGTCTGCATGGCCAGACAAATCTACTATTCTGTGAACCAGAAAACAAACATGATTACACCACCATTATGTTACTAGAACCTATTCAATATTTGTCGCACCTTACTCCTGAGGTTTTCTACGCTGAAACCTGTAATCTACATACATGATCAAACGGGGTTCTCCCCCAGTCTCTCCCATTGAATGCTCCAATCATGGTGGTGAAAGGTTTCTCTGATCTTCACCATTAGAGGAAGGCTTCAGCCTTGTGTTACAGCTATGTCCTTGCTCGTGACTGCACAGGCACTGCAATGAGTATGCCGTTCATGATGCAGAAATTCCATGATGAACATACTGTTCATGTGTTGTCCTCTACGAATGTGAAATACTGTAGACGCCTGAGGTAAAAGTAATATAAACTGTATCCATCATTTGCTTTCTAACAGCTTGACAATTTGTTGCAAAATCTTAATTCTCTCCTGAAAAACTCTTCCTTATTGTACTTATCACCACTTTATACTATTCTACCGTGTTACAAAATAATGGCTTGTATACATTGTTACATTCTAGTATAACTTTTACATTGGATTCTTCTACTTACTTTCCAGATGGTGCAGCTAAAAGAAACACTAACTATTTTCAGCCATTGTAAATGCGCAGTAGAAGTCATTTGAATGCAAGTCTTGTTTTTCTATCAGTTTCTCTCAGACATTTTATGATCTTGGTAATCCATTTGTCTTTCTGTTGTCCATATGACCCATTAACTCTTTTCTATTAAACTTGTAAAGCAAAGTTATTCTGTACAAGAATGTGTGAAAAGTGAATTGAACGGCCTTGGGAATCATTCAATAGTGGCATTATTAAGAATAAACAAGAAATACATTACAGGACTTATAGAAGGCTGATGTAATTAACTAGAAATTGTACTGTACTTTGCTAATCGCTCGCTCCTTCTTTGAGGTGCTAATCTCTGACAAAATGGGGCTAAGTATAATTATTGAACATTGCCAATCAACCAGGGCAGGATGTGCCAAGGGTAATTTGTCCAAGTACAAAGGGCAACAAGCCTTTTCTTGTTCAATAAACTGTTTCCTCTGTTGTGTGTTTTAATTGGAAAGCATGCCATTCAGTGATGAGTAATCGTCAAGTACTGTGTGTATCAGTGCCACAGCGTACTGTATATGTGCACAGATTCCAAAGCAATTTATGGTGATGCTTCAATAAAGTCTAATCATGAAAATTGTAAATGTGAGGATGTGGGAATGAAACATAGTCAGTAATGTTGGTGAATAGACTACAACTGCATGGAGTCAAAAATGTAATAAAATAAATAATATAATAATAATATTATTAATAGTGTGCATTTTACATGCACATCTGTGGTGGCATTATTGGTTGTCCAGAGGTATTCACTTTAAAAAAAAAAAAATTGAAATTGAAAAGAAGCCTCACCTCTCTTGATTCCCCGCTGCTGCTCTACTTCCTGACCCTGGCTTCACACACAGGAAGTGCTTGGAGATTTTCCATCAGCCAATCACTGTCAACAACAGTGATCTGCCTCAGCCAATGAATGGCTGACTGGTCCTTTTCTGACATTTCTTACCTGCCTCCAGGGAGTGGTGAACAGAATGGACTTGTAAGCATTGGAAAGGTTGAGGCGGGCATTTGATGCTCAAATAGATGAGGTGAGTATGATTTTTTTTTTACCCCATTTCAGGGAAAATTGATTTGTTAAAAATGTGGCTTTGTGGTGAATTGAATTTTCCCTAAAGTATACAGGGTGGGCCATTTATATGGATACACCTAAATAAAATGGGAATGGTTGGTTATATTAACTTCCTGTTTGTGGCACATTAGTATATGGGAGGGGGGGAAACTTTTCAAGATGGGTGGTGACCATGGTGGCCATTTTGAAGTCTGCCATTTTGGATCCAACTTTAGTTTTTTCAATGGGAAGAGGGTCATGTGACACATCAAACTTATTGAGAATTTCCCAAGACAAACAATGGTGTGCTTGGTTTTAATGTTACTTTATTCTTTCGTGAGTTATTACAAGTTTCTGACCACTTATAAAATGTGTTCAAAGTGCTTCCCATTGTGTTGGATTGTCAATGCAACCCTCTTCTCCCACTCTTCACACACTGATAGCAACACCGCAGAAGAAATGCTAGCACAGGCTTCCAGTATCCATAGTTTCAGGTGCTGCACATCTCGTATCTTCACAGCATAGACAATTGCCTTCAGATGATCCCAAAGATAAAAGTCTAAGAGGGTCAGATTGGGGTCATCTGAAGGCAATTGTCTATGCTGTGAAGATACAAGATGTGCAGACCATGAAACTAGAGATACTGGAAGCCTGTGCTAGCATTTCTTCTGCGATGTTGCTATCAGTGTTTGAAGAGTGGGAGAAGAGGGTTGCATTGACACTCCAACACAATGGGCAGCACTTTGAACGCATTTTATAAGTGGTCAGAAACTTGTAAATAACTCATGAAAGAATAAAGTTATGTTAAAACCAAGCACACCATTTTTTTGGGGGGGGGGAAATTCTCAATAAGTTTGATGTGTCACATGACCCTCTTCCCGTTGAAAAAACTAAAGTTGGATCCAAAATGGCCGACTTCAAAATGGCCACCATGGACACCACCCATCTTGAAAAGTTTCCCCCCTCCCATATACTAATGTGCCACAAACAGGAAGTTAATATAACCAACCATTCCCATTTTATTTAGGTGTATCCATATAAATGGCCCACCCTGTATACTTTATCATGCATAAAAGTCTGTTTTTTTAAGCTTTATCTAGATTTCTAGAGTCATCTCCAAGCATTAAAGGGGGCCCAAACTTGGCAACAGTTCCAATTTAGATCTATAATCTCTCCTGACATGTCTGTTTTAACAACTACTTGTATTCCCCATATAATAACAATTCTGGGGACTCTATGTTGTACCATTCCTTTATTAGTCCGTGTAGAAGTTATGAATACATTACTTGCAGTTTGAAAGGAAGGTCAAGGTGAGTGTTACCAGTTGAGGTTGTGTCTCTGAACAGTCGGACATCCTTCAATCAGTACTGCCAGTGTCAGACTGTTCAGGGACACAACATATCTAGCAGGGGAAGATTGACCATAGACCTTATAGGGAAATTTCCTGGTGTCCTGATGCCCGGGGGCCACATGAGCCCTCCTCACGGCCTGCCAGTGGGAGTTTTTGGGGATGTATTGTGTTTCTGGTGGCAGTATTTTGTGATGGGCTGCTGAATTTGGCTCTTTTGGGGTGGTATAATGTGCCACAATATGGTATTGCTGGCCCCCCTACTTGTGTTGGCTCTGCCTTCCATCAATTTGCACCGGATTACAAAATAGGCAACTTTTAGTATTTTTCCAGGGCCACTTTAAGTTCCCAGTCCTCCCCTGATATCTAGTAACACCCATCTGGACCTTTGTTGTAGATTGCTAGCATTTCAGGGATAATAAAAAAAGGTATAAAATAGAGTCCTAAGAATAGATTCTCCAGAATTGTTATTACATGGGGAATGAAAGTAGTTACTAAAACCAGGAGAGGTTGCAGGTCGTCTTTAAGGGAGAGTTGTACATTCGTGAGAGCATTTCCAGAAATAATTGGTGGCAGAGCTTAAAATGTACGTACCAAAATTTGAGATTCAAATTTTGCTAAGTATGGGGGAAATGTAACAACTGACTTCAGAAAAAGAAAGTTCAGGACATGAAAAGCTTTTGATTATTTGGACTCCACCACCACTATTATTTGGCCATCACTACCACCTTCTAAGTAATGCTAGGCAAAATATAAAATGGAAAAAAAATGTGTATCGTTATTATGGCCATTTATTGTAAAATAAGCTGTTTCGATTTTATTCTTCCTTCTTTCTCATGTCTCTAGAGAAAACCTCTTGTGTTGACTAGTGTCAATCAAAACAATCTCTAATACTATGTATGGCTTTTTGACCTCTAGACCTCAATATGCTGCTATGCTCCTTGATTTTCTGCACCTTGGAAGCATTCCTATTTATTGTCAACCTTTCTGTGTCTTAGGTCAATTTGTTTAATGTCTGTCTACAAATTTCTTTGCATTTGAAAGGTTTTGTCAGCGCATGATTCATTGAAAGACTGTATGATGGAAAATTGAGCAAGTTTGTCAAAATCAATAAAACTTTTCACATTTAAAATTGCTGTTCTTCTTTCATTTAATAAACCTCAATGGACACAGATGTTCAGGGAATGATTCCAGCCAGAGGTAATATCCATACACTTTAATGTACAACATGATATGCTAATATGACTATAATTAATTCACTTTGAGGTCACTGTTTATCATTCCTGAACATATTTTTTATTATATTTTAATGCGTATTTTAATATAGTTGTAATACAATGGATCATATTGGTTAGTGTGGCACTCTCTTGACATTGTTTGCAAAAACATTTTGGTGCACCTCATTTTAGACAAATTTATTATTCAGATGCAACAAAAAGAATTACTACTAGAGATGAGCGAGCACTAAAATGCTCGGGTGCTCGTTATTCGAGTCGAACTTTTCCCGATGCTCGGGTGCTCGTTTCGAGTAATGAACCCCATTGAAGTCAATGGGAGACTCGAGCATTTTTTGCAGGGGGCCAAGGCTCTGCCTAGGGAAGGCTGGGTGAAAACCTGGAAACCTCAGAAAATGATGGAAACACCACGGAAATTGACAGGAAACAGCAGGGGCAGCATGCATGGATGCCTCTGAGGCTGCCTAATCCCACCATTACCCCAAATTCTCCTGCAACAGCCTGGTGGTTACCCTCATGGCAATTGTGCTCACCCAGACCAAGAAAGGCGAGCCACATACCAATCACATGTTAGGGAAGCACCCAACTAGGTGCAACGAAGGTCCATCACCGCCTGCAGGTGACACCACTGCTCATGCTGGCACTGCAGCTAAAATCAAGTTTAGTATCTGTTCTTATCAGTTGCTGTGGCTGTTGGATGTATAGTGGTGAGCATAGCTGCTTCCCAAGCATCTAAAAAATAAATCAGTACAATATCTAATACGTCCCCCTACCCGGGTAAATTGTTTGGAGAGAGGGCCTGTAGGTGGGGGGGAAGGAGGTTTCGCTGGAAGAGCCAGAGGAGTGCCCCCTGGGCTAGCGTGTGTGGTGGTGACAACAGCCGGAATGCATTTGGAAATACTCTAGCATCAGCCGGTGCAGTATCGATTCTTCTCAGTTTAATACCGTATACGTCCCCTATCTTGGGACCTTATATTTTATGGATTTTTCGACCACGGAAAATGGAAAAAGAGCTTGCTCTGGCCAGGGGAGTGTCTTTCCCACTGCAGCTAAGGGGAAGTGTCCATGCTCTGCCTATCACAGGTCAGGAGGGAAATAAAAGAAGAACCAAACAAAAATCTGTACAATATCTAAGACGTCCCCTATCCGGGTAAATTGTTTGTAGAGAGGGCCTGTAGGTGGGGGGCAGGCTGGGGGGAAGGAGGTTTCGCTGGAAGAGCCAGAGGAGTGCCCCCTGGGCTAGCGTGTGTGGTGGTGACAACAGCCGAGTGTAGTTAGAATGACGACGCAGGGCCCCAACTTAAAAATTTAGCATCAACCGATACAGTCGTAAATTATGAGATTGATCAAGTGTGGTATGTCTTCTATGTATACTACTCAGTTTAATACCGTATATGGCAGCTATCCGGAAAAATAGTTTGTAGAGAGAGAGAGAAAGGACAAAGAAGTAAATTGTTTGGAGAGAGGGCCTGTAGGTGGGGTGGCAGGCTGGGGGGAAGGAGGTTTCGCTGGAAGAGCCAGAGGAGTGCCCCCTGGGCTAGTGTGTGTGGTGGTGATAACAGCCGGATGTAGTTAGAATGACGACGCAGGACCCCAACCTAAAAATTTAGCATCAACCGGTACAATTGTTAATTATGAGCTACATCAAGTGTGGCATGTCTTTTAAATGGATATTGCATGTGGTCACGTACTCCCTGGAACCCCATAGTCACCCCTTCCCTGATGTGCTAGCCCAGAACATTCTCTGCCCTAATTCGCAAGAACTTTTGCTGTTTCCGTGTGCTGACAGTGGGGATTTACCAGTGTTGTCTGAGGAGGTGGTGGACAATGGCGAGACACAGGTGTCGGGGGGTGAGGTAGTTGTATGGGAAGCAAGTTAAAGTGGGGACTCCTTGGGGTGGAATTTCTCAGGATGGGACAGATTCAACTTGGGTGGATCAGGCACAGGAACAGATGAATTTTTTGGGGGGTTTGTTTAACTTTTATTTAGCAAAAATAACCACAGAGATATTTATTCGTTATCTTCTCTGCGCAGTCTGGCTTAGGGGTTCGTCACTTTGATGGCGAGCTGTGCCGCTCTCTCCACAATGGTCTGTAGGTTCTTAGATGGAGACTTTGTCGGCGATTTCAGTACAGAAGGACTTGTTGCTCATCCACAGAACCTCGACCTCCATGACATTGTGAACAAGGAATTTGCGACATTCTCCTCCTCTTCCTCCTCATCCTCATCCCCCTCCTCCGATACGTGCTGAGAAACAGAACGGAAGGTGCTCTGGCTATCAAGCGACGTATCTTCCTCCACCGTCTCTTGTGACAAGCGCAAAGCATCCGACTTGATGCTGAGCAGTGAGTTTTTCAACAGGCAAAGCAGCGGGATGGTGAGGCTGATAATGGCGGCATCGCCGCTGACCATCTGTGTTGACTCCTCAAAGTTGCTCAACACCTGGCAGATATCAGACATCCACGGCCACTCCTCATTGTAGACTTGAGGAATCTGAGAGACCTGACTACCAGTTCTGGTGGAAGATGACATCTGGCAGTCTACAATCGCTCTGCGCTGCTGGTAAACTCTGGATAACATGTTTAATGTCGAATTCCATCGGTGTGGGCAGTACATGAGCGGCCCCAGGGTCATTCTCGGTCCCAGCCTCCACCAAGTTAACCCAATGTGCCGTCAGTGAGATATAGTGTCTCTGCCCGTCAGCACTTGTCCACGTGTCCGTGGTTAGGTGGACCTTCTCAGAAACAGCGTTGGTCAGGGCACGGATGATGTTCTGTGACACGTGCTGGTGTAGGGCTGGGACGGCACATCGGAAAAAATAGTGGCGGCTGGGGACGGAATACCGAGGGGCAGCCACCGCCATGAGATTTCGAAAGGCTTCGGTCTCTATCAGCCTATAGGGTAGCATCTCCAGGCTCAGCAATTTGGAGATGTGGACGTTGAGGGCTTGGGCATGTGGGTGGGTGGAACTGTATTTCCTCTTGTGCTGGGACACGTTGGTGGACACTGTGGAGGATCGTGGAGGCGAAGGTGTGGTTTTCCGGCAGGAGGCGCTCGTGCCGGGGTCCTGGGCAGGGGGTTGACTAGCAGAGGCAGCGAGTGACACGGGGGGTTGACTAGCAGAGGCAGCGAGTGACACAGGGGAAGGAGCAGTGGTGTGACCCGCAGGAGGTGGTGAGCGGCCTTGGTTCCATTGAGTGGGGTGTTTAGCACTCATATGCCTGCGCATGCTGGTGGCGGTTAGGCTAGTAGTGGTGGCACCCCTGCTGATCCTGGTGTGGCACAGGTTGCACACCGCAGTCCGTCGGTCATCCTCACTTTCTTTAAAGAACCTCCAGACTTGCGAACATCTAGGCCTCGCCACGGGAGCTTCACTACGTGAAACAGTTGCTGCTGATGCACCAGCTCTGGCCCTGCTTCTCCCTCCGGCCACACCACTGCCTCTTCCAACCTGTTCTGGTGCAGCACTCGCCTCTGCCTCAGAAGCACTGTCTTCACTCGGCTTATCAACCCAGCTTGGGTCAGTCACCTCGTCATCCTCCGATTCCTCAGTCTGCTCCTTCCTCGGACTTCCTGCCCTGACAACAACTTCACCACTGTCTGACAACCGTGTCTCCTCATCGTCCAACACCTCTTTACAAACTTCTTCCACTAAGTCAACATTGTCATCATCATCATCACCCCATTCCCCATTCCCCATCATCATCATTCCCCTGCTCCCTCATCAGCGGGTACTGTCTCACCCAGCCCAGGACCATGGCCTCTGCCCCCTGCAGTAATTGAATGCCCACGCCCACGCCCTCGCCCTCGACCCTTAGCCCTGGTGTTCAACATTTTTTGTATATAGGTGTATGATAAAAAAAAAAAAAAAAATTACACGGGCCTGGTGTACTGAAACCCACAAACTTGTTAAGTCCGGTAGAATTAAGTGACGTATAGAAAGTGTCACCTGTACAGATTATACGGATTGGAGCGAGTGTGCTGAACTGTGACACACAGAAAGGTTACACGCAGCTGAGTAAAATGGATTTGTATCACTGAGCTAAAACAACTGAAAAAATATTTTTTTTATTTTATTTTGTTTTTTTGGGAACGTGACGTGCAAGAACTATGGTAGAACTGACTGACACCCTGTTAACAGTGGCTATTTAGTCTGCGACCCAAACAAATGTCGCACAGAGAGTTTTCTGGATCAAGCTATAGATGATATTGGTAGCAAATGACTTGGTTGTATTGTGTGACGTACAGAAAGTGTCACCTGGACAGTATATATGGATGGGAGCTAGTGTACTGAACTGTTACACACAGAAAGGTTACACGCAGCTGAGTAAAATGGATTTGTATCACTGAGCTAAAACAACTAAAAAAATAATTTTTTTTTTATTTTGTTTTTTTTGGGAACGTGACGTGCAAGAACTATGGTAGAACTGACTGACACCCTGTTAACGGTGGCTATTTAGTCTGCGACCCAGACAAATGTCGCACAGAGATTTTTAGGATCAAGCTGTATACGTTATTGGTAGCAAATGACTTGGTTGTATTCTGTGACCTATCCCTAACGACATCCAGACGGCATCTGAGCCGAGCGCCGCGGCCAGTCACTAGTATATTCCAGGGTCACCTGATCAGGCCAGCCAACCCCTGCTATCGACATGTAAGGGCCCCACGTGATGCTGGGTGTACCGTAGAGTCTCCTGGCTTGTGATTGGCTGTGTTTATAGGCGCCAAAAAAGCACGATGCGGAAGTTGCCATTTCCTCGAGTATGGCGAGATACTCGTCCGAGCAGCGAGCACTTACGAGTACCCTAATACTCGAACGAGCACCAAGCTCGGACGAGTATGCTCGCTCATCTCTAATTACTACATTGACATTTCCTGGTTCTAAACTATAATGTGGCTTTGACCAGCTTTTGTCTACTTTTAGATACATTTATGAAACTGGAATGCACAATTCTAATGCATGTGATACACATCATACCAATTTAGAGTTGGTCTAATATCTTTGGCAGACATATCTTTGGCACATTAGGACAGATGTTTGGCTCAGACAATGATTTTTGGCACCTTGGGATTTGTTTTCGGCGTACATAGAGTTTTGGCAAACTGGGATTTTTTTTTTATTAAACATAGAATTTTGGTCCATTGGGGAATATTTACGGGAGAGTTGACAGATTTTCAGAGCAAGTAGATGGTGTGACTAGACTGGACAGCCTGAAGATGCACCACATTTATGATCCAGCATCAGCACTTTGAAACACTGTCTACAAATTAGACTGGATTAGTGAATGTAGAAAAATGTTTTTGTTTTTTTTCGTTTGTTTTCTTTTAATACAAAGGACAACCATGGTGTCTTGCCAACAATTACTCTATAAAGAATGTTTCACATTGCATCCTCCATATGTGAGGAGTATATCAGACGTCTCATGCAGAGTGAGAAATGATGTTGATAAGTGATCATGGATAATAACATATTGGGCATAACATCTAGTCCAGCATCCTGAGTACAGCTACATTTTTACTACTGATGCATATCTGGTTTAACAGCAACTATTGATGTTTCCACCCTTACCTTAGCTCAGTTTTGGTTAAGGACTCCAATTTCTCATGAAAATAATTCCACAAAATGCACCACAACTGCTGTTTTGGCTGCACATGAACTCTGGTTTAATGTGTGTCAAAATCTGGCGCATTTGTGAAACATTTAATTTTTGAAAATTCACCGTACCTAGCTTGTCAAAGGGGTGTGGTACAGTGGATAGGAGGGTTTGGCCTTAGATGACATTTTGCAGGTACTGTAAATAGCAGCACAATTTTGAAGCAAAATTTAATCTCAAACTGATCAAAGAAATGGGTTTTATAAAAGTGTCCAGTGATGCACCATACATATCATCCTGCTTGTGATAGATTTGTCAGATCTTCAGACTGCCTTGCACTGTCTACATTTGAGACAGGACTTTAAAATCTGTCTCAATATTGTGACAAAATAGCAAAATTGGCAGACTCACAACATAACCACTGGTGGGCTGCACATAGACAAATAAAGGATAAACATCTTATGATGTGTGTGACACAATATTGCTAAATCATGTTAAGTTACTCATCTCACACCACACATCTGATATGTTGTGACAAGAGTAAATTTAGGACACACCTATAGCAATCCCTTTGTATTTTTTATTTATGGTAACAACTAGGTACAGATAATTTTGTTAGAAAACCTATACGATGAAGAACAGAAGTAGGACTATCCTTAAAGGGAACCCATCTTGCTGAAAATACTGTCAAAATGCAACTTAGTTTAGAGAAAAAAAGCTGAGCAGATTGATAAATAGTTTATGAGAAAAAATTCAGCTAAACTTTTAATGTATTCATTTAAATCTCTGCACATTTTAGGTGGTGTTACTCAAGGATCAATACAGCCTTCCCAGTATCAATCGGCAGAGATAACTATTAGATTCTGAGCAGAATGGCCCATCGGAATCTTAACTTAAAAATCGGTAGAGATTGACTAAATTAAATATCAATCGGCTCAGCTCCTCCTGTTCTACTGTGGTTCTCCCATGGACTTAGCATCATTCAGTGGGGCTAATCATTGTGTAGACACCTGTCATGGTTTCTGAATTGACTTCTCCTACACAATTTGGTTTTCAAAACCGCGTGTGGAAAAGCCACATGATATAAATTACTGTGTGGGTTAAATATGAAGTGGATTCTGAGCAGATTTCAGATTTCCACTTGGCAAAAATGCTCAGCTATTTTCAGTAATCCCGTAGACTTCATTGGAGAGGGCTGCATGCCAGTGTGAGCAGCTCTCCTTTGTGGTCACACATTTATGTGATATTCTGCCAATTTCATATAAATAGATAAGATGGCATAAGTTATTTTTGTTACATGTGTCTAGCCTGAGAACAACCTACAAATTCATATAGTCATACTGTATATACAGTGAAACCTCTCCAAAAAGCTAACTCTCCGAGAAGACCACCCCTGATCCAGCCAATGTTCACTGTGACAGATTTTCAGATCCACCATATATTTTAAAGACTGCCAATGTGAAATCTGTATACAGTTTGGGGAGTTTAAAGAGGTATTCCCATCTGAGACAATAGGGACATATCACATATGCCCCTATTGTCTGATAGGTGCCACCTCTGGGACCTCTGGGACCCACACCTACCCCGAGAACAGAGCCCTGAAAGTGGTGAAGGGTGCACTGTGCATGCACAGCCACCCTATATTCATTTCTATGGGGCCGACAAAAATAGCGGCACACTGGCTTAGCTATTTCTGTAAGCCCCATAGAAATGAAAGGGAGTGGTGGCTGTGTAAGCACAGTGCGCTCCCATTCACTTCTATGCGGAGAGCGCTTGAGTCCTCTAGCCGCTACCTTTCCCGCTCTGTTCTCAATATCAGTCAATGGAAACATATCCAGGAGCGGACTGGAAACTTAAAGTGTCCCTGAAAAAAATATTAAAAGTGGCCCTGTTTTGTAGTCGGGTCCAAATTGATAGAAGGCAGGCCCATCAATACCATATTGGGGCACATTATACCACCCCAACAGAGCCAAATACCACAGTCCATAACAAAATACTGCCAGCAGCGCAAAATACAACCCCAAAAACTTCCACTGTCAGGCCATGAGGACAGTCCAGGTGGCCCCCATGGAAATTGGCCCACCAGGAAATTTCCTGTAAGGTTTATGGCCAATCCACCCCTGGACATATCCTAGAGATATGTCCCCATTGTCTCAGATGGGAATACCCCTTTAAGTTTCACTGTATATGTGCATCACAGAATCATTAGTTGGAATAAATAACATTTCTGTCTGTGCCCAATATGTTTCAGCATTCAAACAATGACTAAGGCACAAAACAAATTAAAAAAGACCTCCTGTGATCAAAGTCTGGTAGTTCCTATTTTAACCACACACATACACAGTGACACCAGGGAGTGTGCAGTATGCTAATATTATGTTCATCATAAAGTTTATTAGCTGGCAGTAGTCTGTACGTACATTAAGATTCTGTTCCCTCTCTGTAGTTCCGTTTGTACTTTTCAAGATACTTGTCTGCCGGGTCCCAATGAGGCTCCAGCAACATCAATGTCTCATTTACTCAAATTCCAAAATCATTTGCTTGACTACTGATAATTTAATCCTGACAGCAACTATAAATTGTTTCATCTTCCAATAATGAAGGATCCTTTGTGTCTGGTAAAATGCCCAATGACATCACTACAAAAATCAGCCATAACGTGAAAACCACTGACAAGTGAAGTAAACACCATCGATTATATTGTTATAGTGGCTCCTGCAAGAGGTGGGATGTATTGGGCAGCAAGTGAACAGTTCATAAAGCTGATGTCTTAGAAGCAGGAAAAACAACTGGAGTGCCGGAGGTTAGCCATCACAGTGATAGACCATTGGTCTGGGCATCTTCAAAATGGCGAGTCTTGTGGGGTGTTCTCGATATGCATTTGTATGTGTTAATATGTGTTCACGATATTCATTAGTACCTTTACAATGGGTTGACACAGATCATTTTATGCCTTTTTAAGCCATTTACACAAATGGATCCAGCAGGAAGGAGAAGTATAAGTCCTTCCTTTATATTCTCCATTAATTTGAATCCATTTTTTGCTGTGTGTCAACCCACCCTGACGGTTCAGTCTACAAGACAGTAGAAATAACTTTCCTAATCATAATATCAGAACATTATTAGCTGTCAACAGAGAAGTTTCCATAATAGCTATACAATAAGGTATCACTTGTTTTACAATTTTACATTATGTAACTGTATGATTTGCTAAACCTACCTAATGACTTTACAGAATAAAAAACAAAAAACCTTTACATTCCTGTGACTATTTTTAACATGATGTAAATTTCTTGTTTGTATAAAGGAGCATAGCAATGACAAAAATAATCTTCAATATAATAAATCCAATGTAGAGGATTTTGAAACTTGCATCACATCACGTATCATTAACGCCACTTACAGTGTTACTTATGTAATTAGCATTTTGGTTTCTTTATAGCAGAATATGTGATATTAATATTCAACAATTTACCTTGGCAAGCAAACTATATAACATAATAAAACGGCATGTCATTTGTCCCTATGCCTAACATAGCACACTGTAGCTCAGAATTTCCATGTTGTGATATCATCTGATATACAGTAGCTATTCAATAACTGATTACATTCAGTCCTCTGTATTCGTCAGACAATTACATTAATTTTGGTATGCAGAGTATACAAATTAGATTATTTTAGAAAGCATTGCAGAGTATTTCCTCTCAAGCTGCATAGTTGGATCCATCTGGAAAGGGAGAGAAGGAAAACTGCCTCCATTACTGATTTCAAATCATTTTGCATATACTGCACCCACAAATATCATTATCATAACATCACTCTTGACCTCTCTATATACTAAGTAATAAATTGTTTGCAAACTGCGGAGGTCATGCTATGACAATGAACCTACAGGATACATTGCTGAAGTAGGCAGAATACTTATATTCACACTAATGTGGCAACAGATGGCCCACAGCTGGAAACCAGGAGAATCAATTCTCAAGGCTTCCAAAGCCAAAAACAGCATAACGATCATGTTAGCTATTCCGTAGAAATATCAGTTATCACTTGGTATTATGTTAACTTGTATAGAATTAGCATGCCCGATTTATTTGTTAATTTCAGAAGGCAATTTCTGATGATAATTGTTTATACATAGAGGGTAAAATTAGGAAATAATAAAATTCATGAAAATACAATTAAGCTACTTTCTGTTTTGACAGTCATTTTACCTAAAAAGTCAGGGCTATTATATTGAGGATTGTACAGACAGATATTGGTCACTAGTGCAATCCGAGTGATGGAATATCTTGCCACAAGTGCGTTAGTCACATCAATACTAGTAAAAGAGGATTCTTTATGGTAGTGAGTCTACTGAAGTCTCTGCCTGAGGAAGTGGTGATGGTGAACTTGCTAAAACAGTTCAAGAGGGGCTTGAATGTATTTCTGGAGGGTAATAATATTACAGGTTATAGTTACTAGAGATGGGTCGTTGATCCAGGGAGTTATTCTGATTGCCTGATTGGAGTCGGGAAGGAATTTTTTCCCTAAAGTGGGGAAAATTGGCTTCTACCTCACAGGTTTTTTTTTGTCTTCCTCCGGATCAACTTGCAGGATAACAGGCTGAACTGGATGGAAAGACGTCTTTTTTCAGCCTTACAAACTGTGTTGCTACTTCTGTGTGAGTGAGAGAGAGTTAGGGATCAGAATGCTCCTGGTTTTTGTTTTTCATGAGAAGTGTATGGGAGATATCATAGTAGATAATCTCTGTCCACCACCTCAGGTAAAACTGAGAATAAAGGGTGTATTAGACAGCCAGATGTTGCTAGTGATAGTCAGAAGAAAAGCATTCCCTTCTGGCAATTGGCAGATAGCTAGCAGAGGGCATGTCTTCCACAACATGGGGAGGAGCGTTCACTATCCCATCATTCATCCCAATGCAGGGCAACAGTGTGCCGGCGACAGATCACTATTAGACAGAGCGATCTGCCACTGAAAAATCCAGATCTCTTATCATGCTGAAAGAACTGAACTGCCCAATGAACGAGTGTTTGATTGTTCATGTGGCATTTAGAGGCATTAGTAGACTTCCAGATGATCAGTAATGAGTATTTATAGGAATGCTTGTTTGTGATTCTTGGGCAGAAAATCTGGCAGTCTAATATACCCTTTAGAGATAGAGCATGCAGAGTAGAAACAAGTGAAAGATGCAAAATACAAGTCGCATAATGGCTATATATAGAACTATTCTACAAGTACACACAAATGTTGTTTGATCCTGAAAGGTTGGCTAAAAGTGTAGGTGTGTGTTAAAGTAAAAATTTAATTTGAATAAAAATAATTGGCTACAGTTTTTAAAAGTAATTTTAGAATAACAAATTTTCCTTTGGTGGCATTGCCTTAAAGGTTAAGGACACCCTTGGGGCAATTTTTATTATTCCTATAACAATGTTACCAGATATGCCAGTGGGCACGCTTTTCGGTAGACTGCACTGACATTGTCCAATTTCTGGGACAACCAGGCCGGGCCTCGGAGTGCAGCAGCACTGACCAATAGGAAACCGTACCTGCACATCTGACATGGTGATGTCAAAGGTCACCTGATCCGGGATATCAGAGAAGATGGGCCGGCACTGTGGTATACATATGGTGTGCACTTACAGGGAAGATGTCCCACTAGTATGTAGCGAAGAAGGACCGGCACTAACTTTTTTAATGACATGAAGAAACTTTTATTCAAAGCATAATAACATCATCAGTTCTGCGATCTGACAAGTGCAGGTACATTCAGCTTAGAACTATTATGCTTTGAATAAAAGTTTCTTCATATAGTCAAGAAAGTGAGTGCTGTTAATTCTGGGTGTGTGATGTGAGCTGAAGTGTAAGCTATTTAAACATGTAATTGCTGGCCGCAGTTGCCTGCGACTGGTTTTCGCCACACAAGCCTTTTCTTGTATATTTTACGCTTGGATTTGTACTTTGGATATTGACCTTGCTCTTCTGCCTACTGCTTTTGGATCTTGATGTGACTTCCTGGTTTTCGACTTCTGGCTTGGTATTGTATATGTTTTTTACTCCTTTTTTGCTCTGTTGGACTTTCCTTGTATTGACTCTGGTTTGGTTTTGGTTCTGTGCATTGTCAGCTGACTTGGTGACATCACACGTTACTGTACTCAAGATTTTGCACAGTTTATTTAATCAAGATTACCGCGACGGCCTCTCCGCAAGCAAGTGCATGAGGGTAGTATGTTTTGGGGGTTTTTTTACTGCCATTTCAGAATAAATAGATTTGTTACCACGAAGCACAAGGGAATTTGTCTTTGTAGTGAATCAAATTTTTCCAGAAATTTGGATTGAAATCAATTAGTTTGACTTTCATTCGCTCATCTCTAGCGATATGACAAAGGAGAATTGTGCTCTTCTTTATAAATAGATTCCCTTTAAAAGGAGTTTTTTTTACCTGTTTTTCACCTATATAACTAACAGCAGTGCCCCACAGAAGATTGCAGACACATCCCTCTGTGGGGCACTGCAGAATAAAAGTGCTTTTCCTGGACATGTAATAAATGCACAAAGTGCATACAGGTATATCTGGGATGTGTCTGAAATCTGGAAAACAGGTGAAAGACTCCCTTTAAGGTCACTATAAGGCTATATATACAATATATATGGTATATATATATATATATATATATATATATATATATATATATATATATATAGTTCATGTATGATTACAACCTGAAATGTGCCAATATAAATATTCTGTTCAGTGTATGTGAGGCATATAATCTTCCAGTACATAAAAAAGACGCCTCAATGAATATAGCCAGATGATTGAGGTCAGCAGGTCAGTTGGTAAGGACACAGAGAAATCCATGTGGCTTGGCAGTCATTGAGGCAATAATTCAATGACATAGAGAACAGTATCCATTAAATAAATCAGTAAAAGTGATTATATCTGATGGCGGGTAAATGTTAATACATTAACCAACTATTGCTCAAGTCCTCTGCCCTGATCTTGTTTTGATAAGTATCAGAAGTTAGTCAAGCAACATTGGATATGATTTATACTATTACATTTCACTGGTTAGTAACAAGGATAAAACTTTAATAAATTTAAAAAGTTTTTTCTGCCACATAAATTTATTTTATTTTAATCAAATTACAAAACATAATCACCCAAACAGTTTAATCCTCATGCAAAAATCTGCTCTCACAATAAAGTCCAGCGGTCTCCATGGCAACCAAAAATGTTTTAAACTTTGAAAATGAAAGTTGCAAACTGATATAATGGTCAGCACCAGCAGTATAGTCAGACAGGTAACATTGGCATTCACAAAACCAAGTTCATCCATCACACTGCCAGATAGAGAATTGTGATTTGTTTCTCTACCAGAAATGTTTCCACTGCTCTGTAGTACACTGTTATCGTGCTTTACACCACTACATCTGATGCTTGGCCTTGTGCTTGGTCATATAAGGCTTGCATGCAGTTGTTTGTCCATAGAAATCCTGCCATGAAGTTCCCGGCACACAGTTTTTGTGCTGATATGCATGCCAGAGAAGGTTTGGACTCTGCAGTTGGAGTCGGCAGAGCGTTGGCGACTTTTATGCACGATGCGCCTAGCACTTGGCAATCCCGTTCTGTAAATTTATGTGGTCCGACACTCCATGGCTGAGATGCTGGAGACCCTACATGCTTCCACTTTGCAATAATACCATTCACAGTTGAGGAGTTGAGGTCAAGAAGGGAAGAAATTTTACCAACTCATACATTGATGGCTTCCTATTACAGTATGACATTTGAATTCAGTGAGATTTTTAGAATGACCTATTCTTTCCAGACTGTAGACAGACTGTATGACTAGGTGCTGGATTTTATACACCTGTGACAAAGGAACTGAATGAAGCACCTGAATTCTATGATTAAGGTGTGAGTCCCTATACTTTGTGCATGCACTGTATCTCAGCATCACCAGAGGACAGAGTTTCAGTGAAAGCTAACACTTCTATTACAAACCTGGAAGCAGATCTGAAGAGGTGATTGTGCAGTGACCTGTGTACATTTTGCAGAGAATGCTCACATTCTGGCGTAGGCTATATGCACATCTGTGGCAGAGGTGCTGATAAGAGCCTCCGTCGCAGATTCCAGCAAAAATAAAGGATGAAATCCCACTGCAAAATGCTGGCAATATGCAGGTAGTTGCACTAAAACTCGAAGTACCCCATTACAGGGAATGGGATCTGGCGGTGTACAGCATATGCCGGATATGGAATTTCTGGTATTCTATTCCTATGCCTGTACAGGTTGTCTCCATTACCATGTATAGAAATGTATTGCTATAAAGATCTATCTGTCTATTTCATATCTCTATCTATCTATCTCTCTAATATCTATCTATCTATCTATCTATCTATCTATCTATCTATCTATCTATCTATCTATCTATCTATCATCTATCTCTCTATATTTAAAAATACTCAAACATAGTCCACATTTTTTATTTAGTTTCATTATAATTCTGTTACCCATAGATTGAAGCTTGTTATATAAAATATATTATGCTCTTGATATTATTTCTTTGTCTTTATAGCATCTAAACACTAAATTTAAATTTTGTTTGTTTGTTTTACACTCCTTAATGTCAGAATTCAAATGACATTGCAAATGCTCCATACACATTTTAAGTATTTACACTTGAAACACTATAATGGCAGAAAATTGATGCCATTACGGCACTCATCTGCTCATGTCTACATTTAAGAAATCAGTAAATATAGCAAATGTCTGAATTATAGAATAAAACAACAGACACACAAAATTACACTATTGAACTTGTGGCCAAGGCCAAATCTAATCAACGATACAAACAGCAAATGTGTAATGTGCTTGTGCTCTCGATATTAACCTATAGATCTCGTCAATGGATGCCACAAGGCCATACAGTATTGTGCATAAATAATTTGGTTCATCAGTGAGACTGAAGTAAAGATTTGATATACTGGCTTATTCATAAACTTCATCTTACTGCTTCTTTTTTTATCATGAATGGGTTAAACTTATTTAGTGACTTTTTTTTCTAACGAGTAATTTCAAGACTCTTCACACACTATCACCCCTCTGAAACAACATTGCGTCACAAAAAGCAATAATATTTTTTTCCAATTATACAGACATCTGTAATTATAATCACTCATGAAAAATCATTCAATAGATCACATCTAGTAGTATATTTCTTCCTTATGAGATATAAACTAATTTGGCTGAAAAAAAATATGGGAAGGGATTGTAATCAGGTTAGGAATCTGCCCCGTGCAGATAGCACGTATATACACATTCAGGCAGCCCTTTAATCCTAGCACTGATCAGCGCTGGGATTAAAGCTCCTGCAATCCTGCTCCTGCAATCTAGAACAGACATAGCAGGGACCCTGAGGAGAAGACAGGAGTGGTTTATTACCGCTTCTGCCTTCTCCTATGCCGGAGTAGAGCCTTACCTGAGGCCATGCTTCCTGTGTTAGTCCCGGCAGTCACGTGACTGCCGGGTGTCTCGGGGCAGGAGCAATGCTGTAGGGACTAAGGAGACCCTGATAAGCTTTGCCTGTGTCTAATGCCCCCACAAGAGGCTGTTTTCCCCTGTAACTGGGTCCCCTGTGGATGCCCAGTTACAGTGGAAACAGTGAAAAAAAGTGTTAAAAAAAAGTTAATGTCCTCCAGAGGTCTTTTAATGACCTCCTGGGGGACATATTATGTGTCAAAAATAAATTAATATATAAGTAAAAAAAATAATACTAAAAATACAAATAAAAAGTGTAAAAAAAAATTAAAAATGCAGTCGCCAAATTAAACCTAAAAAAAAATTAAATCACTAAAAAAAACATTCTAATAAAAAGTCCTAAGTGTGAAGTAAAAAAAATAGGGTCACTAAACCACCATGTGCCCAAATCACAAAAAGTTGCCTGGACATTCATGCCTTTTATAGGCCCGGTCATGAAAGAGTTAAGCTAGCCATACCAAGTCTGTACCACCAAGGTGAGGCGATCACTTCAGAGGCAAGAGGGAAGGGGGCAGCGGAAGGGCAATGGGCAATTTGCACTTTCATTGTGGCAAAGGGTTTAGGTTAAGAAATTGGCATTGGGTGGGGGTGCCGTTTCAGTTTTCGCCTCAGGCAGCAGAAAGGCTAGGTGCACCCCTGATCCACACATATTAATGTTATATGGTTTTAAGATTTTTCCTCCCTACAATGTCCACATGTATAAAATATTAGATCTTACAGAAGTTTCTATAAGCAGTGTGATTCTATAATATTTTTATTTAAAAAAGTTACAGATTCAAAGCCATCATAAATGTGCAATACTACTGATATTTGAGTGAATTGAATGCTAACCATTCATTCAAAATGAGCATATATACAGCATACAAGCATGTAGTGATTGAGTCCACAGTTTGGTCTCCCCCTCCCTTGTTCCTACTGGGAAAGTTGTCAATAAATGAACAAAGGGGAAATAGCTGCTGTCTGTACCTAATCCTGCTGCAAAGTCCAGTGTAAATGATGATTTAATAAGTTTACCAGGGCTAATACTAAACCTGGACATTCAGTCCAATCCCAGAGGGTCAAAAATTAATACTGGTTTAATTATTTCTTGGTGATGCATGTTTTGTAAAAAAATCTTAAGAAACACAATATGATACTAGAATGTTTTAGAATGAAATGTTTTAAAGACAGTCTACTTTACCAGAAAATTATATTTCAGCTTCTACTTTCTGTGGACTGCTTGTAATCAACTTGATGAGTCTTCTACACGTCTTCACTGGTGATGCCTTCTAGCTAAAGGCATTACTCTACAAAGTCATCACTGACCTCTCCTACGGAATAAAATGAAGGCTGTCCCAGAGAAGGTATGCTTTTTTTACAGTCTAATGAATTTGGATACTATCATACCTCTGATTCATATGGATTCTACACTCACCGGCCACTTTATTAGGTACACCATGCTAGTAACGGGTTGGACCCCCTTTTGCCTTCAGAACTGCCTCAATTCTTCGTGGCATAGATTCAACAAGGTGCTGGAAGCATTCCTCAGAGATTTTGGTCCATATTGACATGATGGCATCACACAGTTGCCGCAGATTTGTCGGCTGCACATCCATGATGCGAATCTCCCGTTCCACCACATCCCAAAGATGCTCTATTGGATTGAGATCTGGTGACTGTGGAGGCCATTTGAGTACAGTGAACTCATTGTCATGTTCAAGAAACCAGTCTGAGATGATTCCAGCTTTATGACATGGCGCATTATCCTGCTGAAAGTAGCCATCAGATGTTGGGTACATTGTGGTCATAAAAGGATGGACATGGTCAGCAACAATACTCAGGTAGGCTGTGGCGTTGCAACGATGCTCAATTGGTACCAAGGGGCCCAAAGAGTGCCAAGAAAATATTCCCCACACCATGACACCACCACCACCAGCTTGAACCGTTGATACAAGGCAGGATGGATCCATGCTTTCATGTTGTTGATGCCAAATTCTGACCCTACCATCCGAATGTCGCAGCAGAAATCGAGACTCATCAGACCAGGCAACGTTTTTCCAATCTTCTACTGTCCAATTTCGATGAGCTTGTGCAAATTGTAGCCTCAGTTTCCTGTTCTTAGCTGAAAGGAGTGGCACCCATTGTGGTCTTCTGCTGCTGTAGCCAATCTGCCTCAAAGTTCGACGTACTGTGCGTTCAGAGATGCTCTTCTGCCTACCTTGGTTGTAACGGGTGGCAATTTGAGTCACTGTTGCCTTTCTATCAGCTCGAACCAGTCTGCCCATTCTCCTCTGACCTCTGGCATCAACAAGGCATTTCCGCCCACAGAACTGCTGCTCACTGGATGTTTTTTCTTTTTCGGACCATTCTCTGTAAACCCTAGAGATGGTTGTGCGTGAAAATCCCAGTAGATCAGCAGTTTCTGAAATACTCAGACCAGCCCTTCTGGCACCAACAACCATGCCACGTTCAAAGGCACTCAAATCACCTTTCTTCCCCATACTGATGCTCGGTTTGAACTGCAGGAGATTGTCTTGACCATGTCTACATGCCTAAATGCACTGAGTTGCCGCCATGTGATTGGCTGATTAGAAATTAAGTGTTAACGAGCAGTTGGACAGGTGTACCTAATAAAGTGGCCGGTGAGTGTATATTAGCAATGCCGCATTTTATTTTCTGATACATGAACATTTGGACCGTGGTAATGAAATTGAGGAATAACTCCTTTCGTTACACAATATGTGCCACACTAGTGCTCAATTTATCACATAGAGGGAAAATGAAACTCCACTGTGAAAAATCTCAAGTTTCTATGCAATTTATCACAATGGACAAATGTTTCTTTGATAAATAGTCCCAATGGGATAACGGCACCTTGTATGGAATCCTAGTCATAGGTAAAGGAACATTGCAGGGTACTGACATTTTACTACCCAATGATTTTCTTCTTTTAGTAATTTCATATGTGCATTGTAGAATAGGAACTTCCTTTTTCTAAACAAGTTTCACTGAATTATACATTTTGAAAAATTACAATAGCATTAAAATAAAAATGTAACAAAAAGGAAAATGCTCTTTTTGTTTGAGACTTGCTCATAAAATACAGTATATTTTCACTTCACATGCCAGACTGAAAATGCACAAAAGGAAAGGGCTGCTCATCAAAGACAATCATCTATTTAAATTTATTAACACTTAATTAGAAACTTAAGAATATATATATATATATATTTAGAAAACACAAGCAATCCACAGTGTGATAGTATAGATCATTTGTCAAAAATGAACATGTCATAAGAGGAAACATTTCTTTTGCTGTGTGACAAATATCTGTAAGTGAAAAGATCCTTTATTCGCAGGGTTACCTTATGCAGGGCTGCCATCAGGAATTTCGGGGCCCCCTACAGGCAAATTTTGCGCCCCCCCCCCCCTTCGGGTAAACTTTACAGATTTGCTTAATATGCAGCAGCCTCCACATAGCACATTACATCTTTCTTTTTTACGGCATATCACAACTGCTTTTTTTGCCCAAAAGATTAGTAAGCCTGCCACCGTGACAAGGTAGACTCTTTAGGCAGGATCCTACCCTAGGCTAATGTTTTTACGCTACATGTTATATTATTATTATTCACACACTGATAAACATTTTCAATAGGGAAACACAGTTGCCATTAAATTCAGTTACATGCTTGTAAGTGCAGAGTGTTGAGGCACATTGTGTTGATCTGAGGTCTGATGGGGGCACAAGATGCTGATCTGAGGTCTGATGGGGGCACAAGATGCTGACCTGAGGTCTGATGGGGGCACATTGTGTTGATCTGAGGTCTGATGGGGGCACAAGACGCTGATCTGAGGTCTGATGGGGGCACAATGTGTTGATCTGAGGTTTATTATCCCTGTACAGTGACATCACTGTGTGTATTATCCCTGGACTTTGACATCACTGTGTTTATTATCCCTGTACGGTGACATCACTGTGTTTATTATCTCTGTACTGTGAAATCACTGTGTTTATTATCTCTGTACTGTGACATCACTGTGTTTGTTATCCCTGTACTGTGACATCGCTGTGTTTATTATCCCTGTACAGTGACATCGCTGTGTTTATTATCCCTGTACAGTGACATCGCTGTGTGTATTATCCCAGTGCAGGAAGAGGTAAGTGGTCTGTGTTTCTGTGTTTGTTTTCTATTTTTCAGGGTCGTGAATGCAGAGGACTACGTCGGATTTGGTGGACTACGTCGGACCAGCTTTTTTTTTTTTTAATAAAATGGTCAAACAGGGGTCTGGGGGAGTGTTTATTTCAATAAAATGTTTTATACTTGTGTGTGTGTATTTTTTTTTTACAATACTACAGTTTTAGTAATTATGGCTATCTACAGACGGCCCTGATTACTAATACTGGGCTTAGTGCTTGCCGGTATGGTATGCTATCTGGCTGGCGAAGGAAAAAAGGGGGGGACCCCACGCCATTTTTTTTTACAAAAATAATTAAATAATTAAAAAAAAGTCATAGGGTCCTCCCTTTTTTCCTTCGCCAGCCAGATACAACCAGCAGCAGCAGCACTACCAGGGTGGGAAGGGACACAGTTATTGGCCCTTCCCAGCCTAATGGTACCAGCCTGCAGCCGCCCCAGAGCCAGATCCTCAATTTAGAAGGTCCAGTCCTGTGGGTACCCGGCTCTTCCCGGCACCCCTGGTGGCGGTGGGTGCCGAGGTAATAGATGTTGGGGTTAGTGCTGGCCTGCCATACCGGCAAGCACTAAGCCCAGTATTAGTAATCAGGGCTGCCTGTAGATAGCCATAATTACTAAAACTGTAGTATTGTAAAAAAAAAATACATATACACAAGTATAAAACATTTTATTGAAATAAACACTCCCCCAAACCCCTGTTTGACCATTTTATTAAAAAAAAAAAAAAAAAGCTGGTCCAATGTAGTCCACCGGATCCAACGTAGTCCTCTGCATTCACGACCCTGACAAATAGAAAACAAACACACAAACACAGACCACTTACCTCTTCCTGCACTGGGATAATACACACAGCGATATCACTGTACAGGGATAACAAACACAACGATGTCACTGTACAGGGATAATAAACACAGCGATGTCACAGTACAGGGATAACAAACACAGTGATGTCACAGTACAGACATAATAAACACAGTGATGTCACCGTACAGGGATAATAAACACAGTGATGTCAAAGTCCAGGGATAATACACACAGTGATGTCACTGTACAGGGATAATAAACCTCAGATCAACACATTGTGCCCCCATCAGACCTCAGATCAGCGTCTTGTGCCCCCATCAGACCTCAGGTCAGCGTCTTGTGCCCCCATCAGACCTCAGGTCAGCATCTTGTGCCCCCATCAGACCTCAGATCAAAACAATGTGCCCCCATCAGACCTCAGGTCAGCGTCTTGTGCCCCCATCAGACCTCAGGTCAGCGTCTTGTGCCCCCATCAGACCTCAGGTCAGCGTCTTGTGCCCCCATCAGACCTCAGATCAGCATCTTGTGCCCCATCAGACCTCAGATCAACGTCTTGTGCCTCCATCAGACCTCAGATTAGCGTCTTGTGCTCCCCTCAGACCAGCGTCTTGTGCCCCCCCTCAGACCTCAGATCAGCCCACCCAGCCACTTTAAAAAAACATACTTACCTGTTCTGCGCTGCCGCTGCCATCAGGTTCCCCGTTCCACTGTCTTCCCTGCCGGCGCACACTATGACCTGACACTGCGTCAGGGCATAGTGCGCACCGGCAGGGAAGACAGTGGAGCGTAGAACCTGATGGCAGCGGCAGCGCAGGACAGGTAAGTATGTTTTTTTAAAGTGGCTGGGTGGGCTGATCTGAGGTCTGAGGGGGAGCACAAGACGCTGTACAGGAGCAGGCCGGGCCGTTAAGGGGGCGCTCTGGCAGGGCGCCCCCTTAACTGGCCGGGAGTGAAGCGCCCTGTGCAACCGCAAGGGTCGCACACCCCAAAGGCCGGCCCTGTTGTTGACAGGCGCCTGGGCCCCCCTTTCTTGACGAATCTGCCTGGGCCCCCCACAGCAGGTTCTGCTGTACCCCCCTGATGGCGGCCCTGACCTTATGCTATTTAAGGTAGCATTAGGCTAGGGCTACACGACGACATGTGTCACGTGACATTGTGTAGCACCAATGTCGCGCGACTATTTTTATAATGGACACGCGACATGCTGCGACTGCGACACGACAGTCGCAGAAAAACCCATCCTGGATGAACTTTTCTGCGACTGTCGTGTCGCAGTTGCAGCATTTCGCATGTTGCAGTGCGACACCATAAACTTCCATTATAAAAATTGTCGTGCGACATTGGTGCGACACAATGTCGCGCGACAACTGTCGTCGTGTAGCCCTAGCCTTACACATAAGGCTCAGTTCACATCACCATTTAGCTTTCCGATTTTCTGATCTGTCCGAAGAACGGAATAAAAAGGATGTTATTTTGTGCATCAGTTATTATGCTCAGTTAGTATCAATTTGTGATAAAAATAACTAATCCTTTTTTATGCATCAGTTATGATCAGTTTGTATTAGTTTGTGTCACTTCCGTCAGAGATCAGTTATTTTTGATGAAAGTAAAAGTCCTGGATGCAATTGTTCATGCACAAAAGACCTTTCTTAAAGGGAATCTATCACAAAAACCTGTTCTATATTTTATTTATGCTAAAAAAATCTATTATATATTTGTAAGAAATAATAAATAAATAAAAATTCCAATGTGTGAAATATTATAAATAAATAATAGATTTTACCATATTTACCATCTTTGGTCACCAGGGGGAGCTCTGCTGGCCAAATGAGGCTTTGAGCAACCCACTTTAGGCATGCTGCAAAAAAGTGTGTGCTACCAATGACATCACCAATTCACACCTTCAGCGGTGACATCACTGCTTCAGCAAGATAAGATAAGACAATGGCTTTGTTACAAAAACACAGATCTCTGCTCCTCAGGCTCCTCCCCCACTGGTCACATGGCCGATTACATCACTAAGGTCCTACAGCCCCAAGAACCTCCATCTACTCTGTTTCTGAGTCCTGGGCCGCTCACCCCAGCAGTACACTCAGCAAAAATTGTCTGCACTGCTGGGGTGAGCTGCCATAGAATTTAGAACAGGCAGCCTAATGAAGACAAGGACGCTGCTGCAGGAGTGAGGAGCAGGCACAGTGGGCTTCCCCCAGCAGCAAGGAGGGAGGACCTGGCTGTGTGTTACTGGTGTCATCACAGGGGCGGGCTGACGTCTTCCATTCATTCTCTATAGGGTCGGCAGCGACTGAGGAAACCTATGTACATGCCTGCCGTAAGTGAGGTGCCATTGTGTTGTAAACCCAGACTGTCACACTTTACTTCCAACATGGCAGCCCCCATGTAAGGCAAGAAAACTGAATTAAAAAAAAACATTTACACAATTTGAAAAATACATTATGTTAAAACCTGCTTTTGTTATGTTGTAAAACATATCAAAATTTATTTCTTCGCGATAGTGTCCCTTTAAGGCTTGTTCACACATCAGTTATTTGATCAGTTATTTCCATCAGTTATTGTCAGCCAAAACCAGGAGTGGAGCCTCCACTGAGATAAGGTATAATGAAAAGATCTGCAACTGTTCTGTGTTTTTGACCCACACCTGGTTTTGGCTCACAATAACTGATGGAAATAACTGATCAAAAAACTGACATGTGAACAAGCCCTTAACAAGAATATTGGCAGAAAATAACTTTCGCCCATCGCCTGCTTTCATTGACCATGTGTGGCCAGTTTGAAGAACAATAAAGGCCAATATGAACTAAAATGTGTATGGCTGGGTCTATGAAATGATCATTCACCAGATGATTGCTTGTTCAAGTGTTATTCAGCCATCAACCTACAGTACAGATGTAACCGAGCTAAACGTGATGGTTAGCATAAACAATGGAAAGAAAATGTTAATTGACTTTTTCACTGGATTTCAATGGCTTTTGTCACAAGATTACACCGTGATGTGTTATTAGAGTCAATATTAGCTCAACTACCTCTACAGTACTTCTAGCTATTGCTAATGACCACCTTTAGGCCTAGTTCACACTTCAGTGTTTTGGTCAATGATTTTCATCAGTGATTGTGGGACAAAACCAGTTGACGGTCAAAAACACATACAATACAACAGGTACAAATCGTTCTATTGTGTCTTATCTTGTTGTAGACTCCACTCCTGGTTTTGACTCACAACCACTGATGGAAATCACTTACCAAATCACTTAAGTGTAAATTAGGACTTAAAGAGTCTTTGCTCGGTTCACCTTCCTAAAGTCATTTCTCTTTTCTTTTTTTTTTCTGACATAGCTATGTTAGGGATTGTTTTTAGAGATGAGTGAATCATTCAAAAAATTATTCGCCGAACATTCGCCGAACTTTTCCTAAAATTCGTATATTCGACGAATAGATTTGTTGTATTTGCGTACAAAATATACGTTATTATGTGCTATTAGCGAACATTCTCTCACTAATAACAAACGTTTATTTACAAAATGTACGCAACTTCTTAGAAGACGTACGCATGAGCGTACAAATAGCTTACGAATCTTAGCGTACTATTGTCTAAGCGATTACGTAATACGCAGGCACGTACGAGGAGAGGCCGCGGTGTGCACTCCTCAGAGGCAGAGCGAATATTCGAGACATATATATGGTAAAGTGCAAATAAATTATTATAGGTATAATATAAAAATAACCTACCTAGTATGCTCACGAACACGTTTAAGTCTCTTTTCTTCTGACGCTTGTCATAGAACTGGAGCAGAGTCCCAAACTCAGTCGCAATTTGTAATCCACATAGGTAAAATTGTAATCCAAATGGGTAAAAAAAAGCAGCAAAGATTCCTTAAAAAACCCTCTTTCAAGGGGCTCCCCAAATAACCTGAAAAGGGGGATAAAGGGATGAGGCGCACGAATGTGCAACTTAATTTCCTGAGTTGCCTCGTCATCCTCCCGCGCTGGAGAAAGGGGAGGAACTACCAGGGAGGAGTCTGCATCGCTGAATTGAATTTGTACGTAACAGCGTATAGAGTAACTAAATTATACGTAGAATAGCGTATAATTTATAGGACACACTACGTAGCGAATGCGTACAAAAGCGAAGCGAATCACCTAATATTCGGATTCGCTTCGCAGCTGAAAAATCCCAAGATTCTATACAAATCTACGAAGCGGCGAATAGATTCGCTCATCTCTAATTGTTTTGTTGTGAAACAAGTTGTACTTTTGAGTCGCACCAATTAATATTTCATATAATTATGAGACTGACAATAACGTATTTGTGGTGGTGAAAATAGTCCTGCAAGTTCATCATTGTTGGTTTGATTTAGTCTTTACGGCGTTTACTATGTGATAATGACATTATCAGCTTATTCTGCATTTCATTATAATTATGGTAATACCAAAATTATATAGTGTATCTCTTGCCTAGAGTACAACAATACAGTCAATACTTTCCCCCCTTTTTGAATTTACACCTGTTTGTTGCTTCTAAAACTGCATTAGGAAACCTTACCATGTGGCCATACCCTAATATTACTTTATTACTATAAGTCTTTTCTAAAAACTAAAAAAACGTGCCACCATAACTTTTAATTTTTCCATTGACAGAGATCTGTGAGGGCTCATTTTTTCTGGGGTGATCAGTAATTTATTATTGGTATCATTTTGGCTAACAGGCATCCTGTTTATAATCTATTATTCCATTTTTAGAGGATGTGACGTGAACAAAAATTGCAATTCTAGAGTTGGTAATGTTTGTCTTTATTACAACATTTTTCTGTGCAGGATAAATGACAATATTTTAGAAGACTGAACATTTTTAGTGCAGCAATGTGAATTCAGTTTTTTATTTTAATACGATAGATTGGGAAAGGGTTTCTTTATTTCTTTTTTTTTTTAAATGTTATTGGGCCATTTACCCCCTTCCTGACCAGGCCTAATTTTGCAAATCTGACATGTGTCACTTCATGTGGTAATAACTTTGGAACGCTTTTACTCATCCAAGCGATTCTGAGATTGTTTTCTCGTGACACATTGTACTTTAAGTTAAGGGTAAATTTGAGTCGGTAAGTTTTAATTTTATTTATTAAAAAAATCCAAAAGTTAACGAAAATTTGAAAAAAAATCAGTTTTCTAAATTTGAATTTTTCTGCTTTTAAGACAGTGATACCCCATAAAATACTTTTTAATTTACATTCCCCATATGTCTATTTTACGTTGGCATCATTTTGGTAGTGTCATTTTATTTTTTTAGGACAGTAGAAGGTTTAGAATTTTAGACCCAATTTTTGCAAATTTGCAAAATCAACTTTTTTAAGGACCAGTTCAGTTCTGAAATCACTTTGTGGGCTTACATAATAGAAACCACCCATAAATTACCCCATTTTAGAAACTACACCCCTCAAACTATTCAAAACTGGTTTTAGAAATATTGTTAACTCTTTAAGTATTCCACAGGAATTAAAGCAAAATAGAGCGCCGTACCAGTGCTGCCTCCTCTTCACTGTTTACATTCTGGCCGTAACGGGGTAGCGGTGAGAAGGTGTAATTACACCTCACCACCTTATTCATTTCTATGGGAAGAATCGCTTCCATACAAGTCTATGGAAGCGATTCTTCCCATAGAAATGAAAGGGGTGGTGAGGTGTAATTACACCTACTCACCACTACCCCCGTGTCGGCCAGCATGTAAACAGTGAAGAGGAGGCAGCACTGGTACGGCGCGCTCCTCCTCTTCAAACAGCTGATCAGCGGGGGTGCCGGGTGTCGAACCCCCGCTGATCTGATATTGATGACCTATCCTGAGGCTAGGTCATCAATATATATAACTCGGAAAACCCTTTAAAGTGATTTTTCCACTTCAGCAAATAGCATTTATCATGTAGAGAAAGTTAATACGAGGTACTTACTAATGTACTGTGATTGTTCATATTTGCCTTCTTTGCTGGCTGGAAATCATTTTTCCATCACATTATACACTTCTCATTTCCATAGTTGCGACCACCCTGCAATGCATCAGAGTGGCCGTGCTTGTGTACTATAAAAAAAGCAGCAGCCTGTGTAAGCTTGCACAGTCCCAGTCACCACAGAGACCAGCATTTTTACTATAGTGTGTAAGCACAAGCACCGCTGATGGACTGCTGGGTGGTCGAAACCATGGAAACAAAGCAGTGTATAATTTGATGGAAAAATTAATCTAGCCAGTAAAGGAGGCAATATGGACAATCACAATACATTATTAAGTGCCTTATATTAACTTTCTCTACATAAGAAATGCTATTTGCTGAAGTAGCAAAACCCCTTTAAGCACCTGGCTATTGCTTAGCCAAATGGATTTGTCTGCCTGGAACCTGAAGTCCTACCCTGACCTGCATCCTGTCTATTCCTGACTATGGGCCTGGAACGTGAAGAACTGAATCTGATCCTGTTCCCTGGACCCTTTGATACCTTTCTACTACTCCGACTGTACTGCTCACGCACCACTTAGTGATTACACCACTTGTCCACTCCACAGTCGTGACTATTCTGGAGGCCATGACCTGGGATCTCCAAGACAATAAAGACTGAATACCTGGGATCGCATAGACTCTGCACCCCACAGTATAGTCAGTGCCAAGGCACATGCAGTCCCCAGTCATTATGATATAGCAATGAGCAACTCACCCCAACTTATACATTGCACTCGGGCCCTGGTGCCTAGACAGTAGAATCCATCAGAGACATCAACTGGAAGTATACCACATCCATATACTTACATAGGATTGTACAGTACCTCTGCATGCCTCCAGGTCACAAAGGTTATCTGGATTAACATGAAATAATCATAACATGCTCCACAGCCCATATTAAGGAGGTGTTCTCCCCTGGAAGCACAGGTCTTAATACAGGTCACTAGTGACCTTATATACCTTTATACATTACCTACACCTAAAGATATGGGATAATATTGGCTTTCTGTTTGATTTTGCTGATAAAACAGTTCACCCAATTATCTCAGCTTTTCTTCTCCTAAGGTGCCTGGTATTCCCAAAGTCTATTAGAAATCTAGTCTATCTGCTTATTATGTTTGGAAAAGTAGCCCAGTAGTCCCTTTTAGATAACGGCTTCTAAGCCCAAAAGATGCATTCAGCTCTTGTAAACTAATAAGGTTAAGAAATGAATGGTATTTTTTTGGCAATCTGTTGAGCGTCATGCTGAGATGAGACACTAGCTTATGAGGCTCATTATGATCAGACTGCAGTAGTGACCTTCAGCATGCTGTAAAAGAAATGCAGGATTTACAGCTCCCGTCAACAGCGTAATGAAACAACTCAGGGGAAGGCCAATCTTATCGGCAACTTTTACCCCCGTTTGGAAGCTCACAGACCAAGACTAAAGAAGTAGCTGGAAGCTCAGACTACAGACTTGTAATGTCTCATTAGTGAGAACTAACAGTGTAAACCTCAAAACATTCCTAACATACAGTCAGACATGGGTTGCTTGATCTAACGATGTGCACAAACCTCTTGCAGCAATAGCATTCCCCAGATCAGTTTACTAGTACGTGAAATTCCAAAGACATAGGCACAATTAATAGACTGATGCCATAGGAAAATATTATAAGACTTAGATTAGGAAGGAAATTAACTGCAAATACTAAGTAATAGTTGGGTATATATTAGGACTTCAAACTGTTGTCCACATTTGACAATCACATTTATCAAGGTATGGATCTCCAGTGATCTGGAAAAAAAATGGTGGAGAACTTAATAGCAAGGTTACTGTTTCACTGCAGCGCCACCAAAGGAGGAATTAAGCTTTACACAGTTACCACTGAAATCAATGGGACCTCTTTGTAATTTTCAAACTTTGTAGGTTGTCCAGAAGGACACTTTTTCTAGCTGCTATACAAGGGGGTAAGGTTGTTAAGAATTCCCTAATAGAGTATTTGAAATTGGATTATATGAATATGCCTTAAAATATCTAGGTCTTAAAGATAATTTCATTTCTCCTTTTAGGGCATATAGATAGGGTATAGATAGTTGAGAGGGGTTTTCTGCTTCTAGATAACATAGGGGCACTCCTCTCAAAAAGGACATTCAGCACCAATAATCCTCTTCAACAATCCTTACAATTTATCATGATGCTCCTACCCAAAGTCTGTCATATATTCCTCAAAACTTTACCTGGAGTCACCTGATGTAGAGATCTTAGGTGCTTTCCTGCCCTTCTTCCTCTCTATCGTGATATCCATATATTACTGTCCACTTGGGTCAACTTTACCAAGGTAAAGCTCTGGATATCACAACATCCAGAAGGGCGAATACTTCTTTAGATATATAAATATGCAGATCATTACTACTGCATTTAACTGTCCTGCTACAGAGAAAACAGGCTATGAGAACCTTCAGCTGGGGAAAAATGGGCCTTAAAAATTATTTATTGTTTCAGTATGAGAAGTGACACTCAGGAACAGGGGTGGGGTTGTCAATGGATACAATTGGGCTCAAAGTATGATGCTCGCTTTTGCTCCCAGGACAGAAGGGCCTGCTGTTAGTTTCCTCTTCTATACCCTGTCTATGACAATTGGGCCAATTCTCCATTGCCTTGTTTGCCAACAAAGCAGTTCTTCAGGAGAGGGGAAGTCTTGCACATAGTCTCACCACCAGTATTGCACATAGTTCAACCACCAACTAGCATGGGACCAAGGACTCACAACCAAGTATCATGGAACCAAAGTCTCCCCCACCAAGTATCATGGAACCAAGGTCTCACCACTAAGTATCATGGAACCAAGGTCTCACCACCAAGTATCATGGAACCAAGGTCTCACCACCAAGTATCATAGAAGCAAAGGACCAAGGCCTGAAGACCAACTAGCAGGAGACCAGAATAAAACCATCAGAGTTTCTTCAAGAACCCCATAGCAACCATGGTCTGCCTATACACTATGCACTTCATAGGTTTTTTGCCATATTTCTGAAATTCTGAATAACATAATTATAAAAGCAGAGGAACAACTCTGGAATTTTACTGCAGGTATCTGCAAAACATAGCTCTTGGCATTTTTACATATGGGAAAATTCTAGTGCTCGGGAGTTAAATGGGTCAGCACATTAGTTTATGCTTCTACAGTTTACCATCTGACATAGCAACCAGGACACATTATTAATCTATAGACATAGAAAACATGAAATGTGAGAGCTTCTTTTAAATAATTTGTGTTTGTTCTGTTAGTTACAAAATGGATGAAATAAAAACACCACAATCTGTTTATGAGCAGATGGCCGCTTCCCTGAGGTATACACAGCCCAATATCACCGTCAAAGAAAAAGGTCGGCAATTATGGCAAAAATTGTTTAACTATAAGCAGAAAAGAAGAAATAATCACAAAGGATAATTCTAACCTTTTCACTAATCATAAATCTAATCGCTACAAGACTAACGAGCACTAGCTAAAGGGGCCATTAACTATGCTCAGATCACTCGTATATGGGCAAAGAGCTGTCCTCAGCAAAATTTCTGCATTCTGATGAGGTTGAAAATTTTAGGCTGATGTGGAAATGTAACTGCCCTATCATAACCGAACGGGCAGAAGGGTCAGCTGAGAGATGTGCCTCTTCATTTTTAATCGGCTGTCCTCATAAGTCAAGTGAGCAGGTATATGGAACTTATAGACTTTCATACATTATTTGCTTCAATCTCTAAGAGATCCAATCAGAGGCAATCAGAACCAAAGAGAGACAGTTCCCTGTTGTTTAAGGGACCAGTGGTGGTCTCCGCATCCAGATGACATTTGATCATGACTTTTGAGATGTCACTATGACATGACCAAAGTTTCTCAAAATGACAGCTACCATTTTTACATCTACAGATACTGAGTATAATCATGTTAAAGGTGTTGTCCATTTCGGAAAATGCCAAAAAGATGATCATGACATGATGTTCTTTTGCTGGAGTCCCCAGTGATCATCTGTAATCAATGCAGAGCCAGTTTTCCTTATACCAGTTTGATAGATGTCCCCCAGTGGGCTTTGTAGGAGAAGTCGTGAGGAATAGCCAAACGAGCGTTCAACCAGCATGATATTTAAGATATATTACTACTTGAATTAATAAGGGCAATTCTAGCTCGTCAATACTACCACATACAGTACCGCACCGGAGTGAAGGAAAACCGTTTTATTTTAAAGGGCATCTGTCAGTAGATTTATACTTTCTGTGATTGACTGACCTGTTACATGTGCGCTTGTAGCTAAAGCATCTGAGTTGGTCCCATGTTCAATAATTTTCATTATGTTAAAACCTCATTTTTCTCAGCAATGCGGGCACATATGAACATGGGATCAACCACAGATGCCTTCAGCTGCCAAGAGCACATGTACAGGTCAGCCGGTGTCATAGGTACAAATCTACTGATAGATGTCCTTTATTTTATGGGGTTACCTTGTAGATGATGACTTTGTGAAAGGTATAAGCCTGTGATCCATGTGTACTACATTTTACGGCTCTGAAAACGTGATTCCTACTTACAGTATAAACAGCTCAACTATTTTTACTTTTCACACTAATGGAGTTCATTAATCACAATGGACACTTGATGTTCTAATACTGCAATTTTTTTTTATTAATAATTTCAATTAACATTTTCGCACCTGGGATGCCTCATACTGAACCCTCTTTAAAACACTATGGATACTTTTTCCGTACGTTACGTTTTTTCAGCTGAAAAAATAATTATGCTTTCACAATGAGATGTTTATTCATCGCTAATTAGAGCTGCAAAAACAAGAGAAGCAGGCGCGAAAGATTTTTTGACAAAACGCACCTCCTGTGGCTAAAACCAACCCTAGTAAGAAAGAAAGCCATTAAATAACGCACTGGCTGATTTATCCTGAATGGGACAGCCGCAACAGAGCTTATCAAATACAAACACTCTGATGTAGACCAGAAATTATTGCTATCCTACAATTGTTACAGGATAGGGGCACTTTTTCCCTGCAAGGTGCTTTTCAATTCAATCTGCCTGAAGCAGTAAAGCAAAAATATATGAATATTTTTTTATAGCAGAAAGGATTTTTCTGTGAGTGCACATTTTACAGCTTTACCCTGCAGTGGACTTACACCCAGGCAACCGTCGACTAGGACCAATTTATCGTTTGCACTCAGCTTGTAATAAATGGGAATTGGATTTTTAAAAAAGCCTTAATAGTTCATGTTTTATAGGAGTGTAGCAATGTCTTTTTAATACTCACATAAAATACGTAAATTATGTTTATGCAGCTCTTGGTTTCTGACCATTAAAACGGAGATTTTGTGTTTGCTAAACTTTTAAATGATCTTATCCATTAGGAGTATTTTTTTTTTTTTAAGCGTCTTGACTAACATGTACCATCAGATGTCTTGGGCTGTAATCAGACTCTAGCAGGTGCTTTCTGCAAGGTGATGTATGAACACTTTAGGAAACCTTGATCATGTAGCTCATTGCTGTCACATTTAGGCCCCTTTCACACGACCGTATGCCCTCCGAGACATACGGTCCGTGAGTGGGCCATATGTCCCGGAGCGGCATCAATCGTGCGCGCGGGACATATGATGCTGTGCACGCTGGGCCGCCCACAGGGCTATTGTCCTGCACTCGTGAAATCATATGAGTGCAGGACAATAGTCCCCGCGGGCGTCCCAACTTGCACAGCATCATTGTAATCAATGATGCTGTGCGCTCTCGTGCGCACGATCGATCACCGCTCCGGGACATATGGCCCGCTCATGGACCGTATGTCTCGGAGGCACACAGTCGTGTGAAAGGGGCCTTAGGCTACCTGCAGACGTAGAGGATTAGGGGCGTTTTTTTTCTGAGCAGATTCTTGTGCAGAAAAACCACAGTGTAAGGGCTCATGCACATGAACGCATTTTCTTTCCATGTCTGTTCCGTTTTTGTTTTTTTTTTGTGGACCATATGCGGAACCATTCATGTCTATGGGTCCATTTCTGTATTTTCTTGTGTCCGTTCTGCCAAAAAAATAAAACTTTTCCTATTACTGTCTGCATTACGGACAAGGATAGTAGTGTTCTATCAGGGGCCAGCTGTTCCGTAAAATATGGAATGCACATGTCGTGTGCATGAGCCCTAAAGCCTTTATCCGTGTCCGTGCTCAAATCCATGAGAAGTTGGTCAGTGATGCATCCGTGAAACTGTCTGTGAAGGATCCGTGTTGGGTCCGTGTGCTTTTTTTTGCTTCCCTTGTGCCACCCGTATTTCAATGACACTGCACAGTTGAAAAATAATTTTCAAAAGCATCTCTTCCTAGCGATCTGTAAACACGAATGGCATCCATATAGCATCCGTGGCTTCACAGACCATAGACTATAATGGGCGTGATGGATCTGTGAACACAGACAAAATAGAGCATCCATCCGTGCTAAAAACATGGACCCATGGACCATGGTAAAAAACTGATGTCTGAATACACACATTAAAATAATCAGGGACGTGTGCTGTCCGTGGAGAACACGTATGGCACACGTCCATGGAACACTGACATGTGAATGAGGCTTAAAGGTACATTCACACAGTCTTTTTGTGGACCGCAAAACAACTGGCCATGTGCAACCCACATCACAGTGCGGACCCTGATTTCAGTGAGTCCGCAATCCGCCATGCCGCAAAACACAGGACATGTCCTATTATTGGCCACAACATGCGAATCATTGACCCAATGAAGTCAACAGGTCTGCACTGCAATGCGGGGGCATGCGACCAGTGTTTTGCAGATCCGCGGTTTGCGGTCCAGAAAAATGGACACGGCCATGTGAATACACCCTTGTTATGTAAAGTGTATGAGATTAGACAAATCTCACATCCATTTTGCTTTTTTCTTTCTATACAGAAATTGACCTGCAGTGAGGATTTTGAAATCAGCAGCATGTCAATTGTTACAAGATTTACTAAAATACTAAAAATTTACTAAAAATAAAGGTCTAGACTATATTCATCCTCATGTGTTATTTTTGTGATTTTTATTGCATCTTACAAAATCAGGATAGATCTGGGAAACTGGAGGGAAGGGAACTATTACAACTAAATAAATTATTCTGCAACAAAAACATGCAAATTCTTGTATATTTTAGAACACCAGCTGTTGGAAATCTTTGCAGACCCAGGAGCTCTCCTGTCTGCACAGACACATGCCCAGAGTTAAGGCACTATAGATTTAGGACCAAATGCCATCTGCCGTTTATATACAGTGAATAGGTCTTTACTGATTAATGTTTTTTTTTCTGCTAGTTGCAGTAAAACCATATTTTCATGGCTAAAAAAAAAGCAAAAATACATGGATTTGTAAGAGGTGGTTGAGGGTTTCTCATTAAAAAAAGAAAAATTGTTGGTAAAATGCAGTACCTGACTATAGTTACAATTCTCAGTGAACAGCACAATAAACTTGATGGTTATAATACACTTCAAGTTTACCAAATGACATAACAGTACAATTACCGTTATTATTTACATCGGGGTGAAACAGTCGTTCGTGCTGACAAGTAAACTATCATTTCTGGGCAGCAGATCTTGCTTTCTAGACAGGGATCTGCTGCCCAGAAGCAATGCAGGAGTATGAGGATGAGCAATCACCGTAGCGTTCGCTCGTTCTTATACTGTGGAGGTAATCACTTCATGTAAATGCAGTGCTTCACCCCCACTGAATGAGCAGCTGGTTGTTGGAAATGAGCGCTTCCTTCCCTGGTGTATAAACCAGCCATAACACCAAGAGCCCATTGGGCTAAGAATCTTCCTTTAAACCTTACTACTCCACTAGTTTCACAAAGACTAGAACAATTAGCCACTAAAAGGCCAAATACCACTCACAGACCACCAACAGGCTATAGACCCTTTACAGGCCACAAGGCAGACAACCACAGTTCCTCTCAGTGTTGTGGCCTTGGATAATGAAGCCTGACCCAGCTTTTCCTCTCCCCATGGTGGAAGGACCCACAAAAATCCAATCAGTTTATCAAGGTTGACTTCCTACAGGGTTTAAAGGGGTATTCCCATCTCACACATGTAGTTTGTATAGTTAGATATAGCCGTACCAGTATTATTACTAATAGAATGTATTTATATAAAATGTAACGTTTAGAAGATTTGCCTATTTGTATATCCATTGTCCCACACACATCAGTCAGGCCGTTTGCCCCTGGTTACGACCACCGCAGCCATGTAGTAGTGGTGGAGGCTTGCTCTTGTTCAAACCCATACTCTGGTAATTTTTTTACTGTAATTTTGATGAGGGGATAAACCTGTCCCTTTCTCTTCTAAAAAATCTGCATTCATGGCTGGACAAGTAAAGATTTACTGTAGCCAGATAAGGGTACTTTTACATCTGCGTTTTGGACGCTACCAGTATAAAACACAACGGTCAGGATCCGTCCAAAACGCAGGACTTTATAAACAGATCCTGCTCCATAGAGATGAACTGATCTCGGAACAGGATCCGTTTCTCTGCGTTTTGGAAGTGCAGACAAGAACGCAGCTTGTAGCGTTTTTGTCTGCGCTTCCAAAACGCAGACAAAATGAATTGTGTTCCAAGATCAATTCATCTCTATAAAAACCGAATCCGTTTATAAAGTCTGCGTTTTGGACAGATCCTGACCATTGTGTTTTGGACTGGTAGCGTCCAAAACGCAGATGTGAAAGTACCCTAAGATGTGTCTCCGCATGTTCATGTAATGTGTGTTCACAATACAGCAGTTACCTCAGAGCGGGTTTGAAAAGGAGCAAGCTGACCACTACTACTACATGGCCGCAGTGGTCGTAACCAGGGGCAACGGCCTGACTGATGTGTGTGGGACAATGGAAATACAAATAGGAAAATCTTCTAAACGGTACATTTTATATAAATACATTCTATTAGTAATAATACTGGTATGGCTATATCTAACTATACAAACTACATTTGTGAGATGGGAATACCCCTTTAAGTTATGACACAACGCTTGCTGTATTGTAACAGTCCCTCACAGGACTAAAGTCTCTCACAGTCCCAACAGATCCATCAGACATTACTTTTCCTAGGGCTGAAGAGAATCCCAGACTTCCCCAAGTTGGTCTTTCTCAAGGCTAAATCTACTCTTAGCTCACCACTCTATAATGACAGTTGTTTCCCCGTCAGCTAATGCTTTGTTCTGCCACAACAATTTTGAAGTACCTCAAGTACCTCAATGGCAATTACAGTCCTTTGAATTACCAAAGAGCTCTAGGTGACCCATCACTTCACAGGCACCCTGTCACTCAGTGTTACCTACTGTCCACCAAACATCTTGTGATGGACAAGCCCAGGCCTCACAGAAACACAGGCCTGCAACAGGCTATCCAGGTAGCTCACAATGACTTCACTCTCCCCAGGCACCAAAGCATTGTCTTATAGATATCCCCCTTTGCCCTTTCTACCAGGGTTGCACTTCACAACCACAACACACACCTATGTCACTGTCTGGCTCTTCCTGGGCACTCACTGATGCTAGCATCTGCTCCTATTAACTGGCATCCAGGAAACTCTTATCAGCTACTATGACAGGATATGGTAGCAGTGCTGTGAATCCTGGCTCAGCAGTCCACAAATCAGCAAACTGAACAGTGTAGATCAAAATTATTGAAAAGTATAACACAACATAAACTAAGACACATAATCAAAATATAATTGGAAACATGTCCATATTACATCAAAAATGTCAAAGTTAATGTAAGAACTTGAGAATAGTCAGTAAAATAATCTTCTGCCTATGGCTTCAAGTGGAAACCTATTGTATGTGACAAAACAAAGAGTTTCAATGATTCCTTACCATATTTACCATATTACTTACAGAAGAGAATACCACCATATAATATGACATCCAACGGAACATGCACTTTAGAACATGAAATTAGTGGCATACAGAGGTACGCCATGGGCTGTGATCTTGAGCCCCAATAAAAATAAGTAGAGGGTCTATAATTTAATGAATATTTTATTGCAGGGATCTATAATATTTTACTTGTCTATAGATTCTATAAATGGCCAAGAGCATCAGAAGAGAGTCCTAGACCCAAGAACATCATAAGATTGTCCATAATCTTGATTTAGTAGAATGTCCTAGACCCTACAGCATCAGAAGAGTGTCCTGTAGCCTAGAATACCAGAGAGTTTTTTGGAGTATCAGAAGTCTCCTAGAGCTTAAAGCACCAGAAGAGTGTCTTAGAGCACCAGGGGACTGACCTAGAGCCTAAAGCAGCAGAAGAGTGAGCTAAAATCTAGAGCATCATAAGTGTGCTCTACAGACTTAGAGGAATGTCTTAGAGCCTAGAGCATCAGAAGAGTGTCCTAGAACAGAAATTGATGGCTTAGCTGAGTACCTTCACATGAAAATCATTTATCCTTCCCTTACTGTATTTCAGATATTAAAAGAAGACTGAACTACCATATTTTTTCGCCCTATAAAGACGCACCGGCCCATAAGACACACCTAGGTTTTAGAGGAGGGACAATAAGAAAAAATATTTTTTATTAGACCTCAGGTCAGACCACCAATCAGACCCCAAAGTTAATCAGACCTCAGATCGCAGCTCCAATCAGACCCGGAATCAGACCTTAGATTAGACCCCAAATGTTAATATGTCCCCAATAAGACCTCAGATCAGACCCACAATCAGACCTCAGCTCACACCCCAAAGTGAATGACCCCCAATCAGACCTCAGATATGAGCCCCAATAAAAATAACCCCATTCAGACCTCAGATCAGTCTTAAATCAGCCCCCCATACCTCATTTGATCAGTCCCCAGCCTCATATCAGCCCCCAGTCTCTTTTTATCAGCCCCCAGTCTCACATTAGCCCCCATGCCTCTTTTTGATCAGCCCCCAGTCTCATATTAGCTCCCTTGACTTATTATATCAGCCTCCATGCCTCTTTTCTTCAGCCCCAGTCTTATATCAGCCCCCATGCCTCTTTTCTTCAGCCCCAGTCTTATATCAGCCCCCATGCCTCTTTTCTTCAGCCCCCATGCCTCTTTTTCTTCAGCACCCATGCTTCAGATGGTGCCCCCAGCCTTATATGACAATAAAAGTAAATAAATAAAGCACTTACCTCCTCTGCTCCTGGACGCTGCCGTTCCTCGCCGCCCGCGCTCTTCTCCCTCCTCCTCCGTCGGCTGTGCTGAGCCGAGGACCAGGAAGCGGTGAGTACAGAGCCTTCACCGCTTCCTGGTCCTCCAGTGCTAATGGGCGCTTCCATAATGGAAGTGCTCATTAGCATTCACCCCATAAGACGCAGGGACATTTTCCCCCCACTTTGGGGGGAAAAAAAATGCGTCTTATGGGGCGAAAAATACGGTATTTAAAAAAGACAACTAAAAGCTCAAACAGAAGAAGGAACGCTCTACAGGAACACTATTCACATGTTCACTAGAAGTTTGATAGCATATAATAGCAATAAGAGCAGTCACAATCATCCAGACTGGTCAACCATTGCTCATAGCAAATAAACAGATTTACATTTTAAATATATATTCTATTTTTCCATAAACATCTCCATTCTTGTCCAATGGACCAAGTCTAGAGTTTCATTCTCAATCCCATTCAAGTGAATGAGCTGCAATACCACATACAACTCATAGACAAGAATGCTGCTGCTTCTGGAAAATTAGGAGGGCCTTTCAGTTTCTAATCTTATATAATACCTTTAATGTCTTTTTTTGATCATCCTAACTGAAAAATATATTACGTAAAACATAAAAAGATGTTTTTATCACTTGATTTTTTGAACATGACCTCATATTAGCAGATATTATTGCTTTGCGCTGCACATAAAATGATTTTATGTTCCTTTTTTTTTTGCTCCATAAATATTTCATTAAACTTTTCTGAACAAGACATCAAAAATCTTAATCCGCCAATGTATAACGTTGAATATGTATTTCCTTACTTTAATGCTGTTAAATGGGAATGAGCTCATCTAATAGCAAAACGTGTATTCAATTATTTAAAAAGGAAAGAATGTTAGTTTCTCAAATCATACTATAGGTTATAAAACTCCTCTATGACAAGAAGTGGTGCAAGTTCTGACATGAACTTCCACATATGCCAAGTTTACCACATATGCCACTCGCATAGAGACTATATATTCTAGGTGTCAATCTAGTTGGAAAATAATGGTGGCCCTAGGTGCAAAGATAATGCTATTCTCTCCGTCTTTAGGTGCAATCAATATTAACCTCAAGGAATCACTCCTATTTCTCTCCTGCTGTTTGACTGTGTTAATGGCTATTTGAAGAAGTCAATTAGGCTTAGCCACTGCAATTATTCATTGGAACTGATAACATTCCAGATCTCCAGCTTTTCAATGGGGTAAGGCTACTTTCACACTAGCGTTAGCACGGATCCGGCACCTAAAGGGTGCCAACGGATCCGTGCTAACGCTATACATGTGTGGAGCCGGAGCAGCGCTCCGGCCCCACACATGACACACATAAAAACAAGACACAGACATACATACAAAACAAACATACAGACCATACATACAGACATACATACATACTCACATACTCCCGGGACGCCGGCAGAACGTCTTCACGCGCCTCCTGCGCGCAGTGATGACGATTCCCCACAGCGCCCTCTGCTGGGCGCAGTGGGGAAATGTCATCGCAGCGCGCAGGAGGCGCGTGAAGACGTTCTGCGGCGTCCCGGGAGTATGTGAGTATGTATGTATGTCTGTATGTTTGTATGTATGTCTGTATGTTTGTTTGTATGTATGTCTGTGTGTATGTATGCCGGATCCAGAATGACCCCCCATTGGAAATCAATGGAGGACAGATCCGGATTACTGGTGTGTCCACACCAAACGGATCCGTCCCCATTGACTTGCATTGGGGGTCATTCCGGATCCGTCTTGGTGCGGATGCCTGGACCGGAGAGCAAACCGCAGCATGCTGCGGTTTGTCCTCCGGTCTGAAGACGGAACGGAATGCTTTCAGGAGCATTCCGTTGTCTTCAGTTCAGTTTTGTCTCCATTGACAATGAATGGGGACAAAACTGAAGCGTTTTTTTCCGGTATTGAGCCCCTATAACGGAACTCAATACCGGAATTTAAAAACGCTAGTGTGAAAGTAGCCTTACTGAGGTAGTGTTACTTTATTAAGATATCTGCAGGTACAAGACCAATACATTCTCAATATATCAGTTTACTTACTTGGAAGGTATCAAATTGTACTTATCAACTAACCACAGAGGAAGCAGTCATTTTTTGGGATGAACAAACAGTCTTGACCATCAGTATACTAGGATACAGTGACATTTTTGGGCATTATGTCAATATATAGGTAACATTATAGAACTGAATGATATCTGTAGATATTAGAATTACAGATTTCACACATTAAAGGATGACCCCTAGCTTCTTGCCATCCAGTGACATGGTGGTGAAAACATAAACCTCTTTCAATTTAATAGAAAAAACATTCCTGTAATTAAAGAGATTATCTGGTAATTTATACTGATGACCTATCCCCTGTAGAGGTTATCAATATCAGATCATCGGGGGTCCAACACTGCGGCCTCTCCCTAGGCCATGTGATGTCACTGTACATTGGTCACAGGTCCTAGTTGCAGCTTAGCCCAATTGAAGTGAAAGGGGCTGAGCTCCAATACCAAGCACAGCCACTATACAATGTACAGGGATGTGCTTGGAAAGTGGCTGGGAGCTGGCTGAGGTCTCCAGAACCCCGGTGAGCGTGGCAGCTCCCTGAAACAACTGATTGGCGGGGTGCTGGGACTCGGACCCTGAGGATAGGTCATCACTATTTTTTACCTGGATAACCCTTTTAACAATGAAAACTGCAATAATAACTCAGAATAGAAATTTGTCACAAGGATAGGCCATCACGTAAAAAAGGATAGACAACCCCTTAAATCAGGTGTCATTCTATTGGTTAGAGATGATTTGAATGAATGAGGGAAAAGTATCATCAGGAAATTACCTCCTCTATTGTTTAAATCAAGTTTTTATGTTATATGTGGTTTAGAAATTTTGGGTGCCCATTTTTTAAATTTTCCATGGTACAATCTATACTAAAACCATTATGAAATTTAGAAATTTTCATACTGACCACTAAGTCTAATAATAGGCTGACAATTCCTGTTATGTTGAGATCACGTGTAAGTGTTCATCTTATTATTATCACAGGAGGGATTACAATGAAATGTATCACCTATATCTAACACAGGATTGACCATTAACAATTAGACAATTAGTGATCATCACAGTTCACCTTCTCTCCTTCCATGTACAATGACCTCTGCACAGATCACAGCACAAGCATAGAAAACTCTCCAATAGAAGATAATGAACATCTTTAGACTACAGGTTCCTATGTGTCCATGTGACTGTTGTAAAGCATATCTATGAATACTCTAAGCATAATAAATGATTAAAATAAATAATAAAACATCTCAGTCAAGATGGCACCTTCATAATCATGTACTGAAAATAAAGTAAAAAAAAAAAATCTTCAGACAGAAAATAAAAACAGATTAGAATAAAAAAAAATATGTTCTACTCCCTGTCGTTAATTAGTAGAATAAATTAAAGGTAATGCATTCCCTTTAATACGGTATGTTCTTTCAACATGATTTGCCTGCCTATGGCTGTACTTCTTTATATAATCATAACTTTGAAGAAGCAGTTATGTTTGGGCTTCCCTAATGTTTATTTTAGCCAGGTTATTCCCTGATCCAGCTGCACAACTGGATGCATTTCACTCAGAAGCAGGGGCATATTTCTTCTCTGGACATCTGCTAGCACTGTATGCTGTGAGATTATTTCCATTAGTTACTACTATATTTGTTTTCCAAAGTTCCCAGAACAGATAAGGAGGGAGAAATCACACACTTACAGAAAGGCAGATTGCTTCTGTGAAGTACAGAGGC